>JBBPBX010038097.1:0-30574 GCA_038048925.1 Garcialebias charrua
GTAGTCCTCGACTTACGACGGAGTTCCGTTCCTACGCTCCGTCGTAACCCGAATTTTGGCGTAAGTCGGAACATACGTACAAACTGCACCTTATGTACGTACAGTACTGTATTTTACCAAGCACTTAGCCTATCCTAACACAGTACCATACATAATTATAAAAAAAAAACACATGCATTTGGAGCCATAATGAAGGAAAAAAAGAGTTATTTTCCTACTGGGAGCTGGTGAAGCCTTCCTCTGCCTGTTAGCATGTTAGCTCGTTGCTCCTCCAAGATCTGAGGCTGCCTGTACTTCGCGCGGTCCAGTGTTTACATTTCTGCCGTCAAGCTACTGCTTCTGGCGTCAAAACCGGAAGGAACTCGGAACTCGGCTTTTCAAAATAAAATTTTCAAATTATTATTATTATTTTTATTTTTTAATGGGAGGTGCGTCGTAACCGTGAAACGTCGTAAGTCGAGGACTACCTGTACACACACACACTTGGGTCCCCCCTCCCCTGCGGAATGTCGGCGTCAGTATGTGCAAGTTTTTTTTTTCTTTTTCATGCCTTTAATCTTCAGCCAAAGATTAAGAGCGTGTTAGGAATTTTTTTGCCTCCGAAACCTATGTTGTCACTTTCACCACTCATCGTCCGTCCAAACAGTTCTCACTTGTAAACGAGTCTTCAAGGCTCAACGCGAGTTACCTGTTTAAATACAGATTGAATGAAAAATAATAAGAAAAAAAAGCCCACATATGTGTATAATAATGTGCATTGATGGATGAGGGAGTATAAAAGCGTGATTGAAAGCATGTTGTGGCTGAATGAGAAACTTTGTAAAGCGCTTCACAGAACCCAGAGGTTAAAAAGGTGCTACGGTATACAAGCGGGAACTATTTACACACATTTTTGTTGTCATGTTCTGTCATTACTTTTCTTTCTTGTGCTTTCTGTAACCTTTCGTCTTTGTCTGTTTTTAATTTCGGTGTGTGTTTTATGTGTGTGCCACAGGAGAGCAGTGCCCCGAGGGCCAACTGCAACAAGATGATAATGATGTTTACAGATGGCGGGGAAGATCGTGCACAGGATATCTTTCAGAAGTACAACTGGCCCAACAAAACGGTGAGTGTGTTTGTACACGGCTGCCTTGCGTGCATGGATTCTGCCAGCTCACCAGATCATGCATGTAACGTCACTTTTCCCATTTCCATGGTTTTTTCCTGCAGATCTGCTCTTGTTTTAGCACAGGGAGTTGTGTTAGTCAGACCGTCAGACATGCCAGGTTCTCCGATCTGTGCATCCTCTCCAGGTGTCTATCCATCCCACTTTTTTTTCTTCTTTATCTCCGCCTTCATTTTTGGTTTCTGCTTCTCCCTCCTATTTGAGCTGCTTGTGTTAATGGCGCTGACCTGCTGATTAATTAGCCACTTTGTCATCAGAGGCTGTTCTCACGCAGCCAGTAATTCAACAGATTGTCTCTTTGTTTGTCTTGTTCTCACTTCCACCACTTCACAACCCCACCAATATTCATTTACTTCAATTTTCCCCACTTGAATTTCGAAGCACCAGTTCCCAACGAGTCGACGGAGGCCACTGAAGCACATTTGCATACAGTCCAATTCAGTCCCATTTATTTTATTTTATTACAGCCAGACTGAGACTAATGTTTATTGTTAGCTTCCTCGTGGCAACTGTTGCCAAATAAAAAATAATCTGCAATATAATATTTCTATCCCTGCTGTCTTATGTCACATTTTAGCTGTTTGAGAAACCAGAGTGATACATTGTAGTTGATATATGAAGCTGGCATTCAGAGGGTAGCTCATGAAATTATACTTTGTATATTTCATCTGTACAGTCGTAACAGTCCTTACAGAATACAGTATTAGATTTTTGGATGTTTTATTGGAGTATTTAGCAGGTTTATGTATTGTCTTGTTGGTGTATTTTTTCCAATCAGGTTCGAGTGTTCACCTTTTCTGTTGGCCAACATAATTATGATGTCACCCCTCTGCAGTGGATTGCGTGTGCAAATAAAGGTAAGTAGAACTGTTTTATTATTTTATTTTGGAATGTTATTTTTTTATTTATTTCAAAAAGCAGCTGGCGCTTTGCTGTTTCACCTTGTTGGTTGTGTTTCTTACCTTTTCGTTCTCATACATTACAGTTCACATGCAATAAAAAGTCACGAATGTTCTCATTTTACCTAGAGTACACAATTTTGTTCCACCTCATGTACCCCACATGTGATGTGAATGACAATAAAGTCACCTTGAACCTTGATTTCACCAATGAAAAAGTGGCAGAATTTAACTTTTTGTTACACAGCTTTTAGCTCTTTGTGCAGTGTTCTGATTAATATTGTTGTCTTATTTTACTATGAATGAAGGCAAATTTGCTAATTTATTATAATAGATTTCAACAGAAAAATCATAAACAGGTTGCAGTTTTTAAAAAATACTCAGACAGACAACAACAAAATATCAGCTCTATTTGAAAAACTTTAATAAGAATAAAGCTTCAAGAAAGCATCTGACATTACAGTGCTAAAAGGCTGCCATTAAAAACTAAAAAGGTTTAATTGCTAAACACATCCTTTTACATGAATATTGTGATTTTTAAAGCTACAAAATCAAAGAACAGTTGCACTGAAAGTAGCACACGTGTGATTTCCTGGTTCATGTTCAAAAAGGCTTGAAACTTCAAGGTGGGAGAAAATTACTGAATAAAGGCTAAACTACTGTCCTGATTAAGGTTAACATGTAAGGAATGTACTCTGCTACTAATAACAAGGAACAATTGTACAATTTGCTCTTTTTTCAACTTTAAAGTGCTTCTGAGCACAAAGGGAATTAGGAGTTTCTGTGGAAACTTGTACTTCAGAGGCTGAGCAGGCAGCACCGAAGCATCTAATGTTCATCAAACACAAGAAAAATTTATCTTTACAATGTACTTCTTTACAAAAAAAACTATATAACCATTTGCAGCATTGACTTTTTATTTGACGAAACCAAAAATAATTCAAAATAAACATTAAAAAAGCAGCTACACTTGTGCAAAAGGTGGTTCCAAAACCTTTGAGTTGAATATCTAAATCGTAAATGAGAAATGGCTCCTAATTTCAAGAGACTTGTCAGCTATCAATATTTTACAGAAAACAAACTTGTAATTTCCCTCAGTATATATCCCCCCATCTAAATAAAACTGAAGTAATAATAACTTCTGAAGTCAAAGAGATCAAAAATTGAAATCAGACTGACAAAAGATGATAAATTATCATGATAAATTATCATTTTACAGGACATCCTTGTAAAAGAGATCGATGATCTCAATGGATTTCTTCCTGGTAAAATAAATGTATAATAATAATAAATGTAATAACTTCTAAAAGAAACCTGTACTTTTTGTTGCCATTAGTTTACATTCGAATTTGTCAAATTTTAATGTACCGTAGTCTTTCAGTTTATTTTTTCTTGGATTTAAGCAACGATCACTTAAAGGATCAGTATGTAACTTATTTTTTAAACATATTTCTTCACTCAGCCACTATTTCATGATAAATTGATGTTTGACAGGTAATCTCTGAAAAAAACTATAGTCCTCTGGCGTCTCCCGGTGGTAATAAAAGCATTTATAAAAACCAAAGCGCCCCGCGGTTAACCAGCCAATAAAAACAGAGCTTCTAACTTCTCACGCTCCTAACCCACGCCCCCGCCTGTCAGCCCGCAGCGGCCGCGCAGGTTCTCGTTGAAATAATTGCAAAGCGATGCAAAACTGTTTTGTATGTGACACAAATGTATTAAATCCCCCTTCTTCATCCCTGCTCTGGACTTTTCTTTTGTTTTTTTGCCAAAAGTCAAGTGATCGCTTCATCCTCCGCTCAGTCATGACATCCTCCGCTCAGTCATTCAGGAAATGAATGAATTTGTCACGAGCGAATTAAAATCGGGTTCAACGTGGCTGCCGAGGCTCTGCAGATTTGCTGGTGTTCTGGTGTGCTGGACCCTGTTTTTATTTTATTTTTTAGAACGTTTTATTAACATATAAACACAGAAATTCGGAGCGGCTGCAACAGGACATGAAGTGGAGGTGGAGTTAAGGAAGCTGAGCTGATTTACAGCGAGAGTGACGGGGAACAGAGCCATATATGGCTCTGAGGGGGAGGGAGCAGAATGCTTTTCCCTGTTGAAAATTTTTCTAAGTGCCAGCGTATTCCAGAAACTGCAGAATGCAGCTTTAACAGCATTTATATTACCGTATTTTTTGCTGTATACGTCGCGCCGCCATATACGTTGCATCTATTATGCGTCACCTCTGATGCGTCACGTTTGTTACGCGTCACCGCTGACAATGCGGAAATGTGGGCCGAACCCGGAAATGTGGGCCGAACCCGGAAATGTGGGCCGAACCCGGAAATGTGGGCCAAACTCGGAAATGTGGGCCGGTGTTGTGCCAAAAATCAATTGGCTGCCAAATGGTGGCCCCGGGAGCATGCATGGGAGGACTTAAACAAGAATTTAACTAGATTAACACTTAAAAACAATTATTTGATTGCTCAAAATTATAGTAAAAGTGTGTCTCAGTTTAACCTTTTCTTAATAAATGCAGTTTGACGGTCAAATCAGTTGCATTTCAAAATAAATCGCTGTCTCGGAGCACCGGGAGTGCACTGAGAGGGAGGAAATCAGGAAGGAGGAACGCTGCACCTTTTTTTTTTAACAAGATAAGCACTTAAAAACAATTATTTGTTTGCTCGACAGAATAGCAAAGATGTGTCTCAGTTGAACTTTTACTTAATAAATTCACTTCAGTGGTCAAATCGGCTGCATTTTGCTGGAGTGGCGCAGCAAAATGAAGATGATTTGACGATTGCTCCAAGCGAGCTGAATGAAGGTGGCAGTCTAAGGCAAGCCAATTGTGTCATTAATAGCCACTTTTATCTATTAATTGACACAACAGCATGCCATACTACTCGAGTGCTAGCGGCTGAAAATGTACTGTTCAATATCTTCAGTCAGAATTAATGAACAGGGTCAAAAATTGGATTATAAATATGTGGAGAAATAAAAACATAAATACTTCTCTTCGGTGTGTAAGTCGCAGGTCATGCAAATAAACAAGACTTCTAGGCCGAAAAAAAATGGTAATTTAAACCTCAGAAATATGACCAGAAAATATTTGTTCTTTGTTGTTTAGCATGCTGTAACACCCTGACCGACCTCGAAAACATTTGTATTTGTGTCCTTCTGTGACGTAGAGTCTCACCTTGCTGCGTGGATTTGTTAGAGATTAAACAAAAACACTCATTCAGCAAGTAGAACAGCGTCATTGGCGTAGGCAAGGGGGGTTCGGGGGGTTCGAACGAACCGCCCACTTTTAAAGGAGAAGTTGACAATGCTAAATTAATGTGCTTGGATAGGTCAATGGATAAAGCGTCTGCCTTCAGTCCCAAAGCTCGTGGGATCAAGTCCTGCATGGTACAATGTTTTTTTTTTTTATTCATTCCAAATTAAAAAAGCACAAGAAAACTATTTACAAAACAGCAAGGAATAAAACAATGCATTAAATGAAAGGAATCAGACGAAGAAAATAATCTTATCTGCCCCTTCTCAAACTATTTTTTTTTTCAAACACTCGATTCAAACAACTAATTTTACATTTGTCTTTTATTGGATAAAAAAAGTAGTTAATATGCCTGTGAAGAAAGAAGAATGTGTTAACCACAGGCTGTGGTTAACACATTCTTCTTTTTTTATCCAATAAAAGAGTGTTTGAAAAAAAAATAGTTTGAGAAGGGGCAGATAAGATTATTTTCTTCGTCTGATTCCTTTCATTTAATGCATTGTTTTATTTCTTGCCGTTTTGTAAATAGTTTTCTTGTGCTTTTTTAATCTGGAATGAATTTTTTTTTTTTTAATTGTTGTACCATGCGGTACTTGAACTCATGAACTTTGGGACTGAAGGAAAACGCTTTATCCATTGAGCTATCCAAGCACATTAGTTTAGCATTGTCAACTTCTCCTTTAAAACGAACCACCCCCCAAATAATTCTGGCTACGCCCGTGAGCGTGAACCAGAAAATAACACGAAACCACTCATGATGTTGACTGACTCCGTTCTGTTACATAGAAGTATAATCACTGAGACTTCATGTGGTGCTGAAATGTGTTCGAGCCCTGAAATAACCCGGCAGACTGACTAACCGTCTGACTGTCCAGTTGACTCAGCTCGTCTTCCTGTTGGCTACGTTGTCTGCATGCATCTCATCTTCACTGAACTCGTTTGCCCCAACTTTGTTTTGTTCTGAGCTACTTTCTTCCACAACCAGCCTCTCTGTGTCATGTGTTGTGTTGGTTCTGTATTTCTGCTCAGTGCTGCAGTTTATCAAAAGCTGTTCCTTTCTAAGGGCTTTGGTTGTCTGCTGATTAGCTTATTGCCAGTGGAGCCAAGTGCTGCAGAAGCATCTCCCCTGTAGTTGTTATTAATTAGCAGTAGGAGTCTGGTAGCAGGATGATTACCATGACAGACAGGGGAAGGTCCAGGATTATGCTTCTGAGCCAACATGCTCTCAGCTGTTCATGACTGCAACTATTACATAGCATCACTGCAGGGGTGTCCAAATGTTTTCATACATGGGCCAAAACTATCATGATGAAAGGACTCGTGGGCCACAAAAATGTGAATTTATCTCACAACGTGAGCAACACTCCGGAGAAAGGACAAATTTACTAATTTTGGTGGTGAAAGTTTAAAATTTTTGTGGATCCAAAACATTAAAAGCCTCATAAACAGTAAACTTCTATTTTTTTAATAAAAAAATATTTGATTTATTTGATTTGTTGGGTTTATGTTTGTTGTTTTCTTGTGTTTGGAAAGTTCATTTTAGTCCGTTTTCAGCAACAAAAACATAATATGAGTAAGAGTCCTTTTAAAAAGAGGTCAATCAGCCTTTTGGACCATGGACGACCCAAAAGGTTGATCGAGGTTCTGAAAAATCATACAGTCGGTCTCAGCTGTGGAACAAGACGGCTAAAGCGTTAGCCATGTTGTTAGCCACTAAGGACAGTGTCTTTAGCGATATGCTAAACGGCTGATTTATTAATGTCGTCGCCTCTCTCTGCTCTTCTAATGAAGCTCAGCACGGCTAAATAAGCTCGGACCCGTGGTTTGTTTTAAAGAAGCAGGAGGCTGTAAAAACACTTAGTTCTGCCGTTTCACGGTTCATGCTCCACTCCGCTGTTTAAATGGTGAAAAAGATTCGTAGTTCCGACCTTTCTTCGGGACTACTTTCAGCATTGTCTACAAAAATATTTTTTCTGCCCTCATCTGACCATTTAAATCCAAACTAGCTCAGAAAGAACATTGTTTTTTTTCCCCTCAGCAGCTAGTGGCTCTTCATATCTGCCGTGTTTACTTGTGGTGATGGGGCAGATCCGATCCGGTATCGGCCTCCGATACCAGCATAATTTACGTATCGGATTTTCCGATCCAACCTGCCTATATTTTCCTATCCATAATGCACGTTGGCTTCAAGCTATGGAATGGATTTCCTGAACAGAGGCGTGTCTCATGAACACAGAGTAATAAGACCCGCCTCACTTTCAGGAAATCCATGTCATAGTTTGCAGCCAGCTACAGTGTGAAGACTGAGTGAGTAGCTTCTTAGCTAACAGCTAGCTAACTTTTCATCGTAACATGTCCGCTGTGTGGAAGTATTTTACACTAAACACCACAAGACAGCAACGTGCAATGTCTGCAGAGCCATAGTGCCACATTAAACCGCGGTCAAGTTAGTTTTCTGTTGGACATTCGAGCTCCGGGGCTTCAGCGGGACGCCACTCTCGCTGAACCGAAACATAGGCATCCCAACCCGGCCAGCGGCGTCCAGTCCAACCCGGCCAGCCGCATCCCCATCTCGGTGGAGGGACAGGCTGAGAGCGGCTGACCGAAATCAGAGCGCCCGCCCTGGATTGAACAAGAAAAACACACTGCTGAAGCCACGGAGCTCAAATGTTTACCGAGAACCGTCAGTCGCTACAACAGATTCATAGATGGTTTGCTAAAGTTGATCAACTCATACGTAGATGATACCTCATTACAGTATACAGTATTCATTTAAAATGTCCCAATTTCCCTCTTGGTTATTTTATCATCTGTAATAGTCAAGTTTTATGAGTCGTTATCTAAAAGTCTCCTTTCTGGTAGAAATCAGAGAAAGTTTTTGGTGCTTTGTACCATGAAGTGAAAATAAAAAGATTTTAGCCAAATGTTTAAATTTTGTTTAATATTGCTTATTTTGAGAAGATTGCTTTTCATCCGTTTTCTTGTTAAACCTAAACAATATTTGTTTAAGGATTACCATACCATACCATACCATACCATACCATACCATACAATTTTATTTATAGAGCACTTAAAACAGTGATAAGGCCAACCAAAGTGCTGTACAAACAAACAAACGGCAACACATAGGCAACATACAAAATGCAGTTAAAAAAACAAACAGAATATACAGTAGACATAAAATCATCGCAGATAATAAATATAATGACCAAACACAGATCATCTGGTGTTGAAAGCAATGGAATAGTAGTGAGTCTTTAAACAGGATTTGAAAACTGAGGAGAGGGCCTGTCTGAGGAACAGAGGTAACTCTGGCAGCACAGTGGCACAACTGGTAGAGCTGCTGCCTCTCAGCTAGCAGGTCCCTGGTTCAAATCCCGGTCCGGGGGCCTTTCTGGGTGGAGTTTGCATGTTCTCTCTGTGCATGCGTGGGTTTTCTCCAGGTGCTCCGGTTTCCTCCCACAGTCCAAAAACATGTAAGTTAGGCTGATTGGTAACTCTAAATTGACCCTAGGTGTGAGTGAGTGAGACAGGTCCCTCTTGTGAATGAGTCCCCGTGGCTCAACGAGGCTAGCCTGCATAAATAAAGGTTGAATGAATGAAAAAAAAAACTCGTTCCAACTAATTTGCAGAAAGTCTGCATCGACCTCTTAAGCCTGCTGGTCAAAATGATACCATTCTTAAACTGTAGTTGTGGGCCGCACAAAATCACTCCAAGGGCCGCAAATGGCCCACAGGCCGCACTTTGGACACCCCGTGGTCTAGGCAAACACTAAAGAGTAGGGTTGACAAACCAGCCTTGCCGAAGCTGTTCCATTATATGAGCTCCTTGACTCTTCGGGTCTTGACGCTTCACACATGTGACACCCACGAGTTGAGCTTTAAACACAACAAGGCTGCTCAGAGGTGTTGTCTCAAACTTTTACCTCGTCCTCAGAGGACAACGTGGCTCTGAGGACAATAGGGCTATTTTTTCATCAGCTCAGAGAAAGATCTGCTAACTTGCCAAGATGTTTACATCACACTTCTAGTTTACAGTTGTCCAGATTTGCCTCTCTTTACCTTTAGTGGTGCTTTGCTCTCTAACCAGCCTGTATCCTGTTTCACTAGCCTTCAGACAAAAGCTCAGACACAAACCACTGCATTGTGTTTTTGCGTGAATTCTAAACTCACTGTGCAAAAAGACCAAATAAAAGTGCACGATTGCTCAGTGCCTGCACGCTCTCATCTGCTAATGAATTGAGACTGAGAAGGGAAACTTCAGCAACAGCCACTGTGGAAAAAGTGCATAATGTATCAAAATAATGAAAGTTGCCTCCACACTTTAGCATTCTGGTAATGCTGCCTCCATTTTGCAGCTCTTTGCATAAACACTCATGGCTTTAATAACTTGTTGAGCAGCCTGGTTATTGACCCAGCCGCTCGTTTTCCTCCATTCCTAATCAGCAGCAGTGCCTCGGGCTCAGCATTCGCAATGAGCTTCCCACATTTACATCCTCCAGTACGTCCACAGACTGCAGAGGGTCAGTGGCCACGAGCCATATCATGCATGTGTCCCAAACATCATCAGTTGGGGATGATGATACTTGCACAATAATAACATAAAGAACTGAAACAATGGTTTGCAAATAGACTGCTATTGTAGAGCAAATGAAGCAGGTTGACCATCAGAGGACCAGACTTGGCTTTTTTAGATTTGTCTACCTGGATTATTGAGCATCAAAACCATCATTTCTGTAGGAAAAGTGCACTGATTCTTTTTTTTCCCCTTTCTTTCTCTTCAGGTTACTACTTTGAAATCCCATCGATTGGAGCAATCAGAATCAACACTCAGGTAAAATATAATCTGTTAAGTGTGCACAAGTTACCGATAATCCTTCTATGAAAACACAAACACCGAGAACCACACACCCACACACTCGTGCATAAAATGACAACAATCCTTTTCTGTCTTTCGACACACAATGCGTTCTTTTATTTTGAATTAAGCTAAGTACTGTAGCCTGGTTTAAACCAGACCCTTGTCCTTCACTTCGCTTTGGACTAGGGTCTGGCATCTCTGCCATAGACAACGATTTCTCCTGGAGATTTTTGAATGGACCAATCAGAGAACAGGAGGCAGAGTTTTGTTAGTTTAGTCTGGTGAGGTCCAGGCTATTCAGATAAATTGCTCAGAAACCACTCGGTGGATATTTTTTCTGCCACCAGTGTGTAATTATATGTCTTTAATTTACTGACTGTTGGCCTAGATGAAACATTTGAGATAAAATTCGATTTTTTATCATTTATTTTCGTAGCGCACCCGAGGCTGTTTGGAAAATATCAAACCGAAACTATTTAATATCCAGCAGATTTGACCATTTCGTGAATTGATTTAGGAACTGTTAAGCTCAGGAACACTTCTGATATAACGTCAGCGGTGAAATATATTTTTTCTCAGCAGAGAAATAATAGTTTTTTACCTTGTTTTGATGAAAATTCGTTCGTGGCGGCAGCCATTTTGAATGACGACGTCAGTCGACATCGTTCAAAACTCCGCCTTCTGCTCTCTGATTGCTCAGGAACACTTCTGATATAACGTCAGCTATGAAATATATTTTTTCTCAGCAGAGAAATAATAGTTTTTTACCTTGTTTTATTGAAAATTCCTTCGTGGCGGCAGCCATTTTGAATGACGACGTCAGTCGACGTCGTTCAAAACTCCGCCTTCTGCTCTCTGATTGGTCCGAACAAAAATCTACCGGAGAAATCCTTGTGGGTGGGTGCAGTCCCAGACTGTGCAGTGAAGGGAAATGAGAATTGAGCGGAGCTGTGCAGGAAGGCGAGGGCCAGGCTATAAGTACTGTACTGCATAAAAAGCCCAGATTCTGGCTCTGTCGGTGCCTACAGTGCAGTATTTCTGGCAGTGAGGGGTTGTGTGGGACCTGTGAGGAAAGTGTTGGCCTGTTCTGTTCATTTGTGTGAAATGCTGTGAGGCGTTGTAGGTGTTTCAACGATATCTGAATGGTAGGAAGTTTGTGGATAGAAAGTGATTCCAGTGTTGGGTAAAAACAACACTTTTAGCTGGTGTTAGAGTCGAGTTGGTCCCTCTGCAGCAAAACAAGAGGCTTTAGAGAAGGGATGAATTACCGTATTTTCCGAAATATAGGTCGCACCTGAATATAGGTCGCACCTGAATATAGGTCGCATTGTCCAATTATTGCCAAAGAATTTGAAAAATCCAAATATAGGTTGCACCTGAATATAGGTCGCACCTACGTCAAAATGTGGACCGTGTTTAGCTCTGCTGCAAATGTCTCTTCCACAGGAGCGCACAGCAAGGCTTTTAAGAAGATTAACACTTAAAAACAATTATTTGTTTGATAAAAATTATAGCAAATATGTGTCTGAGCTGAACTTTTCTTTAATAAATGAATAATTTTAGCAGGATAAACACCTAAAATATATATTTGTTAGCTGACATTATTGTAAGAGTGTGTCTCAGTTTAATTTTTGTTAATAAATGACTACAAATCAGCTTATTTTATAAAAAGCCATGAATAGGTCGCACCTGAATATAGGTTGCAGGGCATGCAAAAATGATAAAAAGCCGCAACCTATATTCTAGGGTTGTTCATCTCTGTGTGACAGACGATTCGATTCACATCTAGATACAAAGGTTACGATTCGATTCAAAAACGATTTATTTTAAAAATGGAACGATTCGATTTGATGCAGTGTAAAAGCGATTCGGTTCGGTTCGATTCGATTAAACTTCAAATAATTCTACGTTTTAACATTTGTTGATGTACCGGTAGACAAATATTTCATTATGAAAGAAAAAGGACCACTTCTATAAATGTGACATTCTTAGAGCATTTTTAAATTTGTAAAAGTCCACATATATCATATCTAAAAGGGTGCTGTAAAGCACTGGTAAAAATAAAGTAAAAAGCCAAACAAAATAATCACATGTTAAATGTGTTTATTTTTAAACATGGACCTAAAAAGACCAGCTAAAAGAAAATTTCCTACAGAAAATACAGAAAAAATATAAAAGGCACAAATGGTTACAGCAGCATGTAATAAAATAAAAATCACTAGGAAAAAAAAACCAGGAATAAGCTAAGCACAAAGCTCCTGAGTCCTGTGCAATAACCTGTTGTGCAATAACCTGTCACACAACCTGTAGTTTGGTAGTTATGTGCAATATAGATCATGTGCATTTTAGCTTATATTTCATTACTACCTTGAAATAGTTATTCACACAAATTCATCCTGCTTCACCGTTAAAATTCTACCATGTTGTTTACTATTTTTCTCTTCAGAAACTTTGTAAATATTATAATTACTGTTTCACTTTTTGGTAGTTTATTTTGTACCCTTATTGCACGCTTTAGTATTTCCTGTTTGCTTGTTGTGTGATTTTTAGCAAGTCAAAATCGTTTTTTCTCATCCTGATTATTTCATTGTACTAAGTTAACCCTGTGTTAAACTGCATATGACAAATAAACACTTGAACTTCCATCCATCCATCCATCCATTTTCTTCCGCTTATCCGGGGTCGGGTCGCGGGGGTAGCAGCCTAAGTAGGGAGGCCCAGACTTCCCTCTCCCCAGCCACTTGGAGCAGCTCCTCTGGGGGAATCCCAAGGCGTTCCCAGGCCAGCCGAGAAACATAGTCCCTCCAGCGTATCCTGGGTCTTCCTCTGGGTCTCCTCCCGGTGGGACATGCCCGGAACACCTCACCAGGGAGGCGTCCAGGAGGCATCCTAACCAGATGCCCGAGCCACCTCAACTGGCTCCTCTCGATGTGGAGAAGCAGCGGCTCTACTCCGAGTCCCTCCCGGATGACTGAGCTTCTCACCCTATCTCTAAGGGAGAGTCCAGCCACCCTGCGGAGAAAACTCATTTCAGCCGCTTGTATCCGAGATCTTGTTCTTTCGGTCATAACCCAAAGCTCATGACCATAGATGAGGGTGGGAACGTAGATCGATCGGTAAATTGAGAGCTTTGCCTTTTGACTCAGCTCTCTCTTCACCACGACAGACCGGTACAGCGCCCGCTTCACTGCGGACGCTGCACCTATCCGCCTATCGATCTCACGCTCCAGTTTTCCCTCATTCGTGAACAAGATCCCGAGATACTTAAACTCCTCCACTTGGGGCAGGACCTCCTCCCCGACCCGGAGAGGGCACGCTACCCTTTTCCGGCTCAAGACCATGGCCTCGGATTTGGAGGAACTGATCCTCATCCCGGCCGCATCGCATTCAGCTGCAAACCGCTCCAGTGAAAGCTGTAGATCACGAGCTGATGAAGCCAATAGGACCACATCATCTGCAAAAAACAGAGAAGCGATTCTAAGGCCACCAAAACGGATCCTCTCAACACCTTGGCTGCGCCTAGAAATTCTGTCCATAAAAGTTATAAACAGAATCGGTGACAAAGGGCAACCTTGGCGGAGTCCAACTCTCACCGGAAACGAGCCTGACTTACTGCCGGCAATGCGGACCAAGCTCTGACACCGGTCGTACAGGGACCTAACAGCCCATATCAATGGGCCTGGTACCCCATACTCCCGGAGTACCCGCCACAGAACCCCCCGAGGGACGCGGTCGAATGCCTTTTCCAACACTTGAACTTGAACTTAATAATACAAAACATAATGCAAGAACAGTACGCCTAACAACAGCAGCACGAACATGAGTTTGTGTGAGCAGGTGGGCACGGATTAATATAAAAACATGCTCTCTGTACCTCACGCTCTCTGCACCTCTTGACTTCTTCTGGCCTGGTCCCTCACAGATCTAACTGCCATCCTCACTTCAAAGTCTCCCAACAGCTCGTCCAGCGCTGACATTTTCTTTTTTTTTACAAGGTGGTTCATCATCTGAAATAGAAAACAAGCACCATATATTACTGACTATGTTAGCCATGAAGTTTTTTTTTTACTGACTTTACCATTTTATGTAAAAGTCTTCATCTGATGTTCAGAATTTATTTATGTAGGGACTCGTGTACATGTGTAAAAGATATATCATTATAAGAGAGAGATAAGAGATAAGAGATTTATTTATTAACATTGCACCAGTTAATTAATACAACGTGATTATGTAGCACAGTCGTCCAGAGAGGGAGAGTATGCAAGCTGCAGCATTTCCAAACACATGACATGTTCTTCTGCGCGGCCGCGCTCATCCGTCTCCGGATGAAGGTCAAACAGATATGGAAAAAGGAAAAACACAATAGGTATCATTTGTGATATTCAAAAAAAGAATCTATCAAAGATTGCCTTAAGACACTCTATGATAAAGTCCCAAAAACTCTATCAGCAATAAGCACAACCAGACAAGACATTGTTGCAGATTTGACGACATGCAAGGAGATCAAAAGAGTCTGTGAGCAGCACTCAGATAACACAGTTCAGCAGTTGTTAACCTTGGCGCCTCCGAGCGCACTCCCAGAGACCTCTGGGGAGGGAGGGGGGGGGTCAGCAGTGTCTCTCAGCTTCACTCCAGGAGAATAGTTCCTAGCAAACAGCCTTCTTCTTTTCCAAGGTCGAGCAGAAACTAGATTAGATAGTTATTGTTTATCTTCAATCCAGGCCACAGTGTTCTTTTTGACTGCAGCCTTCCAGAGTCCAGGTGCTGTTCAGGTCCAAAATCGCCGAATCAAATGAGTTTCCGAAGCTACGAACCCCCATCCGTGCCCTGATTAATGCCGGGCGGCTGTAAACGAGTTCCAAAGCGCACCGCAGGTCCACGGTGGTCTACCGCTCCCATTGTGCGGTTCAGCTCGTACAACAGCTGGGTTGAGGAGCTCACAGCCCGGATCAGAGACTCTTGCTGATCAGGAAGTTTGGCCAGTGCGCCGATAGCTGCCGAAGTCTTCCTGATCTTCCAGTAACAGACAGCTCCGCTCACGCCAAAAAACAGAGCAGCTGCCACCAATATCCCAATAATCCACAAATCTTCCACGTCTTCGACAGACAGGACGGTCAAACACATGGGTTGCCACTGTCCCCACGAGTCCATCATGTATCCGACAGCGTGCGTGTCAGAGGGGCAGGCCGCTTCTCCTGGCCCGGTCCGCTTCGTGGAAAAAATCTTATCTATAGATGAAACAGCCCAATTTATTAACTCCATCGCAAATTGGTTCGAGTGAGCGCTGAAGAGTCACGGACGAGACAAAAAGCAAGCAGGGAGGAGGAAAACTTAGGGAGGGTAGGAGCAAAAAGATATGCGACTTGCTTTGTCGAGAGCCGGAAGAGGAATTATCATCATGATTATTATTGAACTCTTTCTGTGCATGCAGATTCTCTCATTATAGTGAATGTGTTTTATGCTGATACAATGACTGCAGCACAAGTTTAAGACAAAGTCAGCTCATTCTTGATCACAAGTTATAAAACACAAACCTGTATGCTCATCTTGGGTCTGGGGTGTATCATTGCAGACGTCCGGATCTCCAGTTGGTTCAGTCTGGCATGGATCAGTCTGTGCTGGACCTCTCTGAACTGAATCCCCCGTTACCTAGAAATAAAACATGACATTACATTTAGTGTACAGTATGGTTAAATGCAGTGTAAACAATCAAAAAACAGTAGGCAGAATAAATCTAGTGACAGCAACAAAACACAGCAGACTGTAGATGTATTTTGACAGTGTGTTGGGGGATTTACCTTGTGATGCAGGGATGTTGTTTCTGCTGACAGGCTTGTGAATGTCCTCTCTGCATCATGGCTACTGTTGTAGCTTTATGCTTCTTATTAATCTTGTATGGCTGTGGGTCATAGTCATGCAGCTTATATTATAGGTGAAGGCTGAGACAACGCAGTTCGGGTCCAACAACGTGTTTATTCTTCTGTGTAACAACAAGACTGTTCACCCATTCTGTGGGCTCATTGACAGGAGTTATCACTGCTACTGAGGAAGGGCAGGGACTTAAAACAGTGTGGAAGAGATCTTCAAGGCCTGTGTAGCTCGTGAACTATCACTGAGTTGCCCGTAAAATTTAGTTACCCGTCGCTTTGTGTGTGGCAGCTGCATGATCCTGCTCGTTGTTGTGAGGCTTGAAAAGTTGTTGGTCGAGGTTTGTTGTGCTACCAGTGTACTTCGGAGGTGCGCTGCATAGCTTACAAATAGCGTGGCTTTTGTCGAGTTTTCCGTCCTTCTAGTAAAACCCGAAAACGTTCCACACTTTAGATTTTTGTCTGGCTGATGTGTTGAAAATCTTTCGCGGTGACTCGCTAGCGCGCGCGGCTACTATTTACATCCATGCTCGCTCGTGCTCTTGGTGAGCTATGGCGCATGCGTGAGAATAGCTTCGCTCTCGCGTTGTTTTAGAAACGCATTGTAAACCCAGCAAGTCTCGCGATAACCGGTCCGTGTCTCTTCAACCGGTTCATCTCTGGATTTGTGGCTGGTTACTGTCGGTTTACGTGGATGCTACCGATGCAACCACATCGCTAGCTTGTCAAACCCGATATCCGGTCGAATTGGTTAATCTATAACAAGCCTAACTGAAAAAGATGTTGATGCCATAGCATGTGAGATTGGCTGCGTACTGTCATTCCTGTAGCTGCTGATGGACAGGAATTTAGCCTTCAGCACCATTAAGGTTTACGTTGCAGCTAATTCCTCACGTCACGAAGGGTTTGGTGACAGGACACTGTTTAATCACCTACTGATGAAGCGTTTCTTAAAAGGCATGCGACGGCACAGACCCGTGACGTGCACCCTCGCTCCTCAGTGGCACCTGACTAGGGATGGGAATTGAGAACCGGTTCTTTTAAAGAACCGGTTCTTTATAGTTCAGTTCTCTGGAATTGTAGGCTGCTTGTCTTAACGATTCAGTTTATCGGTTCTCTGACTCGTTCTACTGACTCGACGTGGTGACGCATTTACGTGATGACATCACAGACATGCGCCGTATCAACATGGCGTCAAGGAAAAAGCGAAGACGAAACCAGGTCTACTTGCAACACATGCTAAGCGTCGATTACAATAAAGGGCGGAAATACTTCTAACATGCAGAGAGAAGCATTTGAGCACTCAGAATGAGGTGAGTTTGTACAAATGTACCGTCTTTAACACGCTGCTTCGTGGTGGTGGAAGCGGAGCTAACAAGCTAGCGTCCTCCTCTGTTTAAATGTTGCAGCACGTAACGTTAAACTCCTCCAGTTCCTGTCACTTGTTACTTTTTTGCTTTACTGCTTCCACTGTGTTGTATAAATAATCTCCATCTCATGTAATAACATTTAGCTGACGAGGATTGCCGGAGTCTGGCTGGCTCAGAGGCTGTTGCTAGCACACTTAGCTTTCAGGATGACGATATTAACACACAACACTCCTAAAAATGCCACCGTAGAAATGGGAGCAAAAACAAAAGTGTTGTTTTATATTTTTGTTCAGTGTGTTTCATTGTAGCCTCTTTCTGTTGTGAGAGCTTTTTTTGCTGCTCAGTGTTTTTAATGGTGAATTTCTTCTGAAGCTGGCAGAGCTGGGAGAGACGCAGAGGGAGAGACGAAGAGGGAGGCAGAAGAGGATGAAGATGATAACTATGTAAGTTTTGTTTTTTGTAATGAAAGATGATAGATTGCATGGATTATTACACTATTTTAAAATTGAAACTTGTGAATTACAAGTTGTGGTTATGTCAATAATTTCAGATGCCTCCTGTAAAGCAGCAAAAAGAGACAGCCCTAGAAGAACTTTTTGAGGAAGAGACAGAAGTCCAACTGTATAGAAGCCTATCACCCATTCCAACCATGGACAGCCCCTTAATACGGTAATGTTAATTAGGAATTATTTTTTCATAAAAGTTCTATTTTTGTTCTGGTGAAAGAGCATAAAATACTTCATGCACACAAATGGTGTACTATATATTTTTTCCTAACCCAATGAGAATTGATAACAGAATTGATAAGGAATTGAATCGATAAATGATATCGATAAAGGAATTGATATTGATAATTTCTTAACAATTCCCAACCCTACACCTGACCCTGGTTTTACGCGTGTTACTTAAAGCCCCCTTTTGAACCTTTAAGTGAAGTGCCGATAAAGTTCCAGTCTCTTAAAACTGCACTGTTGTTGGCACTCACATCAGCAAAGAGAGGGAGTGATTTATGTGCACTCTCTGTGGCTCCTTCCTGTTTGAAAATTCAACCTGCTGGAAGCTGAGATGGATGAGATAAAACCAGAGCAATCTTAATGCTTTTTGACTATTATATTTTGTGTATTAATTAAGCTGACCATATAATTTCAAGTGTAGTGTCTGTTTTCTGTGGCTGGTCTGGTTGTGAGAAAGTTGTCAATATTATATTGCTGGTGTTTTGAGAACAATGGCCCGTTTCTCTCACAAACAGCTGTGCAGTTTGCACGAAGTGCTGGTTCAGCACTTTAGGTGTTTTCGCCCATCTCTTTCTCAGACTAGCCTGCAATAAACAGACCTTGGGAGGGATCCTCCCACGTTGGGAACATGTTGGTGTCTGAAGTGAGTGCATCACACACATGTCATGCACGTACACACTTCAAAGTATAAAATGAAAGAGTGATCAGATAAACATTGAAGTCTACCGTGGGTCTGATCAACGCCCGGTGTTGCATTGAAGAACATATCTCCCACCGAACGAAGCGGCTTCCTCGTTTGTATCAACGGTGAGAGATTCTGATCTTTTTCTTTCAATGCCTTTTTGAGTGTGTTTGAAAGCTTGAAGCTTTGCTGTTGTTCGTGGCGGGGTTTAAAATTGATACATAATCCTAGCAAATAACAGTGTGTGTCTGAACATGTATGTTTTTACTTTTTTCTGTCACAAGACTTCTTTAATAAATATCCATTATTTTAAATTAAGTCTGTTTGTTTTCTTCCAAACCAGTGAGTGTGCCCACCTTTCAGGAATCAAAAAAGATGATAAAACATTAACCATTTGGGGTTGATCGAATATTTCATAAAACAACCTCCTTCCTCTAGGTCACATCTTCCGCAAATACGGCGTCCATTTCCACTGTTCTGCTGATGACACACAGCTCTACTTGTCATCAAAACTTAACTCCATCCAGTGGTGTAGTCTACGTGATACGCAGGTATACGCCGTATACCCACTAGAAAAGCTTGGGGATTTCCGTATAACCACTTAAATGTGCCCAATGATACGTAACGTGACAACAAACACGCGTTGCATAAAGATAGATTATGTTCGCTGCTCATAAAGGCTGCGCTTTGGTCCGCAGGCTGGAGCGCGCGCGCTGCGCGTGCACTGTGCCGTGCGGCGAAATGCATTCAGGACACTTCACTGCGCCACGCGTCTCGCGGTTGCCATGGTTTCGTGTTCCTCTGTTGTACGTGAGGCTCACAGCCATTGGCTGAGCTGAGCTCACTACCATAGTTCTCTGCTCTGTGATTGGTTTCTTAAGAAGCTCCTTTATGATTGGCTGCTCGGGATGCAGCCGGGCAACAGACACGGTGTGGTAGAGCATTTTCGCTAACGACGACAGACTCAAAATGAAAAGGAAACAAGCTACACTTTTTGAATGTTTTTATAAACCAGCTGAACCCGAAGCTACAGAGACAACATTAGAAGAACCTACCAGTTCGACGGCCGAAACCAGCCATAATGAGGTTGATATCTGCATTTCCCCAGGTAAGTGTCGGCTAGTACAAGTTAGCTGAAGCTAGCTCAAGCAGCAAGTAACTGCATGTTTTTATCGACCTTTTCTGATGCCAAACTCCAAAATGCGCATCAAGAAACCTTGATGGAAACACGGTTACTGTCCAGAATTTTACAGTAACATTTCATATAAATAAATATGTGAATATAAAAATGATTTGTTTGTGACAAAGTCTGTCACTCCAATAATCAACAAAATGCTATGCTTTTTACTCTGTTTTAAAACTCCTTGTTTCATTTTTAGATCCAAATTGGCCAGCCTTGTGGAGTGAAAGTCAGGACATCCCTGGTTGGAATGGAGGAACAAAAAATTTGGTAAATATAAAAAGATATGGGAACCAATTTGTATATAAGGTTTAATTGATATATTTCCAACATTAACATATTATGACTTGATAATTTTAAAATAGTCTGATAATCATATCTTTCAAAAGTTTAGTACAGTATATTACATGAGAAATTATATATATGTGTGTGTGTGTGTGTGTGTGTGTGTGTGTGTGTGTGTGTGTGTGCGTTGGTGCAAGCGTATTGGCCCGCCTATGCGCCAGACTACGTACCGACATTATCGGGACATTTGGTATTAGCCAGCCTTTGCCAATGTCTGGATAAAACACAGATTGTATCCAAATATATTAATATGTAAACATTGTTTTTTCTCATCAATATCAGCGTAACTTGTGGCTAATAGGCTGCCTGGATGAGTTGGAGTGTGCTTTAACACTTAAAATTGTTTTAATAAAAAGTTATTTACATTTATAAAATTGGCTGGCTACGCACCTCCCAGGGTATTTGTGTGTGGTGTGTATGTTTTTGTGTATCGGTTGCATTTATTGCAGCCGTGTGTGTGGCTCACTGACACACATGGCGCCAAACTGCAACGCCCCTCCTCTCGTGATGTGGAGACCGCGCGAAACTCCAACGCCGCCCCTCCTCTCGTGATGTGGAGCATAGACCCTGTAGTGGGCGGGGGCTCAGGGCGGGGCCTCAGGTGACCGAGTTTTTAAAAGTTAAAGCCCCTTGAGCTTACACGTGCAGAGTTATGGCGTCGTGTGTTGAGTGCATGTAGGTGAGCGGAGATTATTTTTGGAGAGCGATTTAAATAAAATTTTGCAGCGGTAGGTGGACAGAGTGTCAGAGTGTATTGACTTCATTCAGGTAAGAATTAAAAAAAATTTTTTGTTGCTTTTGATGACATCATCTCAAGGAAATGTTAACCTAATCCAGTAGTAACGTGACTTTAACCGCAGCGTCACAAACTGTGAAGACTGTAGAAAACTTTATCAACATTTAGATAAATTAGGAAGTATCTGTGCATGAGTTTTGAGTGCGTGAAGAAAGACGCAGCTCAAACTAGCTGCGGCTAGCGTTAGCATGTAACGTAACTTCACTTCAGAAGCGTGACAACCTTTCAACGCTGTTGAAAACTTTTATAGACATTTATATAAATCAGCGATACTATATATGCATCACTTGTGGATGTTTTTAGTGGTTATTTAGAGTCTTAACGCGACGAAGACAAAATTAAACGCACGTCGCGTTAGCGTCACTACCGTGAACGTGTCACGTCACAATAACAGCGTGACTAACGCTGTAATTTAACATGCGTTAATAGGGTAGAGGGGTTTTAATGTTTCCAACGTCATTTTTCTGCTAATTCTGCTCTTTTTTTTTTTTTTTTTACCTCTGAGCAGTGAGCAGACGGACGAACTGCGTCGTTACGTCATCACGTCATCACGTTGCAGCCTCGTTACGTCATCACGTTGACTGCAGTTTTATGTAGGTATAAGAATACTGTTGTTGGAATACTGAATACTGAATAATACAGAATACTGTATAAGTGTATTGTATAAACTTGAGAATTGTTTTTTAACTTTTTCATATTTTTACATGTACAGGTTTTCAGCTAGTCCAAGAGGTCATTTGGTATTTGGTGAGTCAAACATCCCGCCTTCCTGAAAACAGACAGATGGATTCTTTACTGACTGAGGTCCACGCTTTATCCATCCATCCATGCATTCATCCATCCATCAAACATCCATCCATCAAACATCCATCCATCCATCATCCATCAAACATCCTACCTTCCTAAACCCAGACATATGGATTCTTTACTGACTGAGGTCCAAGCTTTATCCATCCATCCATCTATCAAACATCCATCCATCCATCAAACATCCATCCATCCATCCATCAAACATCCATCCATCCATCAAACATATATCCATCCATCAAACATCCATCCATCCATCAAACATCCTGCCTTACTGAACCCAGACAGATGGATTATTTACTGACTGAGGTCCACGCTTTATCCATCCATACATCCATCCATCCATCAAACATCCACACATCCATCCATCCATCCATCCATCAAACATCATCCATCCATCATCAAACATCCTGCCTTCCTGAACCCAGACATATGGATTCTTTACTGACTGAGGTCCACGCTTTATCCATCCATCCATGCATTCATCCATCCATCAAACATCCATCCATCAAACATCCATCCATCCATCATCCATCAAACATCCTACCTTCCTAAACCCAGACATATGGATTCTTTACTGACTGAGGTCCAAGCTTTATCCATCCATCCATCTATCAAACATCCATCCATCCATCAAACATCCATCCATCCATCCATCAAACATCCATCCATCCATCAAACATATATCCATCCATCAAACATCCATCCATCCATCAAACATCCTGCCTTACTGAACCCAGACAGATGGATTATTTACTGACTGAGGTCCACGCTTTATCCATCCATACATCCATCCATCCATCAAACATCCACACATCCATCCATCCATCCATCCATCCATCAAACATCATCCATCCATCATCAAACATCCTGCCTTCCTGAACCCAGACATATGGATTCTTTACTGACTGAGGTCCACACTTTATCCATCCATCCATCAAACATCCATCCATCATTCATCCATCAAACATCCATCCATCTATCTATCCATCCATCTATCAAACATCCGGCCTTCTTGAAACCAGACAGATGGATTCTTTACTGACTGAGGTCCACGCTTTATCCATCCATACATACATCCATCTATCAAACATCCATCCATCCATCCATCAAACATCCATCCATCCATCCATCAAACATCCATCCATCATCCATCCATCAAACATCCTGGCTTCCTGAACCTAGACAGATGGATTCTTTACTGACTGAGGTCCACGCTTTATCCATCCATCCATCCATCAAACATCCATCCATCCATCCATCAAACATCCATCTATCCATCCATCAAACATCCTGCCTTACTGAACCCAGACAGATGGATTCTTTACTGACTGATGTCCACGCTTTATCCATCCATCATCAAACATCCACACATCATCCATCAAACATCCATCCAAACATCCACACATCATCCATCAAACATCCATCCATCAAACATCCATCCATCATCCATCCATCAAACATCCATCCATCTATCCATCCATCTATCAAACATCCTGTCTTCCTGAACCCAGACAGATGGATTCTTTACTGACTGAGGTTCATGCTTTATCCATCCATACATACATCCATCCATCCATCTATCAAACATCCATCCATCCATCAAACATCCAGCCTTGCTGAACCCAGACGGATAGATTCTTTACTGACTGAGGTCCACGCTTTATCCATCCATCCATGCATCCATCCATCCATCCATCCATCCATCCATCCATCCATCATGCATCCATCTATCAAACATCATCCATCCATCCATCAAACATCCTGCCTTCTTGAAAACAGACATATGGATTCTTTACTGACTGAGGTCCACGCTTTATCCATCCATCCATGCATCCATCCATCCATAAAACATCCATACATCCATCCATCCATCAAACATCCTGCCTTCCTGAACCAGACAGATGGATTCTTTACTGACTGAGGTCCACGCTTTATCCATACATCCACCCATCCATCCATCAAACATCCATCTATCCATCATCAAACATCCATCCATCAAACATCCTGCCTTGCTGAACCCAGACAGATGGATTCTTTACTGACTGAGGTCCACGCTTTATCCAACCATCCATGCATCCATCCATCTATCAAACATCTATCCATCAAACATCCATCATCCATCAAACATCCTGCCTTCCTTAACCCAGACATATGGATTCTTTACTGACTGAGGTCCACGCTTTATCCATCCATCTATCAAACATCCATCCATCCATCCATCAAACATCCATCCATCCATCCATCAAACATCCATCCATCATCCATCCATCAAACATCCTGGCTTCCTGAACCTAGACAGATGGATTCTTTACTGACTGAGGTCCACGCTTTATCCATCCATCCATCCATCAAACATCCATCCATCCATCCATCAAACATCCATCTATCCATCCATCAAACATCCTGCCTTACTGAACCCAGACAGATGGATTCTTTACTGACTGATGTCCACGCTTTATCCATCCATCATCAAACATCCACACATCATCCATCAAACATCCATCCAAACATCCACACATCATCCATCAAACATCCATCCATCAAACATCCATCCATCATCCATCCATCAAACATCCATCCATCTATCCATCCATCTATCAAACATCCTGTCTTCCTGAACCCAGACAGATGGATTCTTTACTGACTGAGGTTCATGCTTTATCCATCCATACATACATCCATCCATCCATCTATCAAACATCCGTCCATCCATCAAACATCCAGCCTTGCTGAACCCAGACGGATAGATTCTTTACTGACTGAGGTCCACGCTTTATCCATCCATCCATGCATCCATCCATCCATCCATCCATCCATCCATCCATGCATCCATCTATCAAACATCATCCATCCATCCATCAAACATCCTGCCTTCTTGAAAACAGACATATGGATTCTTTACTGACTGAGGTCCACGCTTTATCCATCCATCCATGCATCCATCCATCCATAAAACATCCATACATCCATCCATCCATCAAACATCCTGCCTTCCTGAACCAGACAGATGGATTCTTTACTGACTGAGGTCCACGCTTTATCCATACATCCACCCATCCATCCATCAAACATCCATCTATCCATCATCAAACATCCATCCATCAAACATCCTGCCTTGCTGAACCCAGACAGATGGATTCTTTACTGACTGAGGTCCACGCTTTATCCAACCATCCATGCATCCATCCATCTATCAAACATCTATCCATCAAACATCCATCATCCATCAAACATCCTGCCTTCCTTAACCCAGACATATGGATTCTTTACTGACTGAGGTCCACGCTTTATCCATCCATCTATCAAACATCCATCCATCCATCAAACATCCATCTATCAAACATCCATACATCCATCATCCATCCATCAAACATCCATACATCTATCCATCAAACATCCTACCTTCCTGAACCCAGACAGATGGATTTACTGACTGAGGTCCACACTTTATCCATCCATCCATCCATCAAACATCCATCCATCCATACATCCATGCATCAAACATCCATCCATCCATCTATCCATCAAACATCTCAAACATCCATCAAACATCCATCCATCCATCCATCAAACATCTATCCATCCATCAAACATCCATCCATCCATCAAACATCCTGCCTTGCTGAACCCAGACAGATGGATTCTTTACTGACTGAGGTCCATGCTTTATCCATCCATTCATCCATCCATCCATCCATCAAACATCCACACATCCATCCATCCATCCATGCATCCATCCATCAAACATCATCCATCCATCATCAAACATCCTGCCTTCCTGAACCCAGACATATGGATTCTTTATTGACTGAGGTCCACACTTTATCCATCCATCCATCAAACATCCATCCATCCATCCATCAAACATCCATCCATCATTCATCTATCAAACATCCATCCATCTATCTATCCATCCATCCATCAAACATCCATCCATCCATCCATGTATCCATCCATCAAATATCATCCATCTATCCATCAAACATCTTGCTTTCTTAAAAACATGATAAACTGAAATTGTGTGTGTGTTTGTGTGTGTGACTGTTTTGTGGTTTCTAAGGACAGTGTTTTGTCAGGACAGTAATGAACTGTAATCTGCTTGTCTGTTTATAGCATATGACAATGTCCATAAAAACCACAAAACAGTCACACACACAAACGCACACAATTTCAGTTGAACATGTTATATTTACATGTATATGTCTATCTGTACAGTATATGTATATGCATATACAGTATACATGTATATGCATATATGTATATACACTGTATATGAATATGCATATATGATATGCTTATATACATGTATATATGTATATTTGTGTGTATGTATATGACATAGATATCAATTTTATAAATAATGCAGGGATTGTTATGTATGACTTCAATATTATTAGTCACAGTTTTTAAATTTATAGTTTTCTTTCATTCAGCTAATTTTAATTTCATCTTAGTCCACCCATCATGAGAGGAGTTTTGTAAATACTATGTCCATCCATCTTTCCTTTATGTGAGATGGATACTTTGGCCAAAAACAATCATGTAATGTTTATTGGTTTACATGTGACAGCAGCTATCATCAAAATGTAGAATTTCCTCTAAATATAAGTATAAATGATCTGTTCCAGATGACGTGAACACGTCCAGAGTCAGGAGATCGCAGGTAGCCAGAAGAGCGATCAACTTCCATTAAACACGAGTACCAAGGTACATTTTAGTTCTTGTGTTCCTAAACAGATATACTTGCTACGTGTGGATTCATCAACCTTATTGTTCAATTGTGTGTGTATGGGAGTGTATTGTGGTTTTTTTATGGACAGTTGTTTGTTAGGACAGTCATACGCTAGCCTGGTTAAAACCAAACCCTGTCCTTCACTTTGCTTCGTACTAGGGTCTGGCATTCCTCCCATTGAAAACGATTTCTCCGGTCTATTTTTGACCGGACCAATCAGAGAACAGAAGGCGTAGTTTTGTTAGCTTAGCCTGGCAAGGTCCAGGCTATTCAGATAAAAAGCTCAGAAACCACTTGGTGGATATTTTTTCTGCTACCAGTGTGTAATTATATGGCTCTAATTTACTGACTGTTGGCCTTGATGAAACATTTGAGATAAAATTCGATTTTTTATCATTTATTTTCGTAGCGCACCCTGAGGCTGTTTGGAAAATGTGAAACCGAAACTATTTAAATCCAGCAGATTTGACCATTTCGTGAATTGATTTAGGAACTGTTAAGCTCAGAAACACTTCTGATAAAACGTCAGCTAAGAAATATAGTTTTTCTCAGGAAAGAAATAATAGTTTTTTACCTTGTTTTCTGGAAAATTCCTTCGTGGTGGCAGCCATTTTAACTGACGACGTCAGTCGACGTCGTTCAAAACTCCGCCTTCTGTTCTCTGATTGGTCTGTTAATCTGCCAATCCGCCTTCTGTTCCCTGATTGGTCCGGTCAAAAATCGACCGGAGGAATCGTTGTCTATGGGACAAATCCCAGACCCAGCAGTGAAGGGAAATAGAATTGAGCGGAGCTGTGCAGGTATGGCGAGGGCCAGGCTAGTCATACGCTATAAACAATCAGACAATCAATCAGATGGCAGTTCATTACAGTCCTGATAAAACACTGTCCTTAAAAACCATAAAACAGTCACACACACAAACACACAATTTCAGTTGAACATGTTATATTTACATGTCTATGTCCATCTGGACAGTCAGAGAGACATTCAGCAGGTAGACAGTCAGAGAGACATTCAGCAGGTAGACAGTCAGAGAGACACTCAGCAGGAGGACAGTCAGAGAGACACTCAGCAGGTGGACAGTCAGAGAGACATTCAGCAGGTAGACAGTCAAAGAGACACTCAGCAGGAGGACAGTCAGAGAGACATTCAGCAGGTGAACAGTCAGAGAGACATTCAGCAGGTGGACAGTTAGAGAGACACTCAGCAGGTGGACAGTCAGAGAGACACTCAGCAGGTAGACAGTCAGAGAGACACTCAACAGGTGGACAGTCAGAGAGACATTCAGCAGGTAGACGGTCAGAGAGACATTCAGCAGGTAGACAGTCAGAGAGACACTCGGCAGGAGGACAGTCAGAGAGACACTCAGCAGGTGGACAGTCAGAGAGACATTCAGCAGGTAGACAGTCAGAGAGACACTCAGCAGGAGGACAGTCAGAGAGACATTCAGCAGGTGGACAGTCAGAGAGACACTCAGCAGGTGGACAGTCAGAGAGACATTCAGCAGGAGGACAGTCAGAGAGACATTCAGTAGGTGGACAGTCAGAGAGACACTCAGCAGGTGGACAGTTAGAGAGACATTCAGCAGGTGGACAGTCAGAGAGACATTCAGCAGGTGAACAGTCAGAGAGATACTCAGCAGGAGGACAGTCAGAGAGACACTCAGCAGGAGGACAGTCAGAGAGACACTCAGCAGGTGGACAGTCAGAGAGACATTCAGCAGGTGGACAGTCAGAGAGACACTCGGCAGGAGGACAGTCAGAGAGACACTCAGCAGGTGGACAGTCAGAGAGACAGTGGTTTGGACATGTCCAGAGGAGGGACAGTGGTTTGGACATGTCCAGAGGAGGGACAATGGTTTGGACATGTCCAGAGGAGGGACAGTGGGTATATTAGTAGAAGGATGTTAGACATGAAGCTGCAGGAAAAAGACAAAGAGGAGATATATGGATGCAGTTAGCGAGGACATGAAGGTAGTTGGAGTGAGGACAGAGGATTCAGAGGACAGAGTGAGGTGGAGGAGGATGACTCGCTGTGGCGACCCCTGAAAAGGGAAAAGCCGAAAGAAGAAGAAGCGTTAACATTTAACTTGACCACTGCAGCGTGACAAGCTGTGAACGCTGTATTGTAACATAAAGAGAGGTTTTAATGTTTTCACCGTGATTTTTGTGCTAAATTTGCTCTTATGTTTCATTTTTCACCTCAAAGCGGAGTGAGCAGACAGCCCCTACCCTTCCCCAAAGAGCGTCGTTACGTCATCACGGTCAAACTGCAGTGATGCAGGTAAGATGAAAATAGAAGTGACGTGCATTTGGTGAAAACTGAGAATTGTTTTGTAACTTTTTCATATTTTTACATGTTTTCAGCTAGTCCTGCAACTTTTATCAGAATCACAGTCAGAATATTGTCATTTGCACCACATGTGGTACATGTGATGAAACGAGATTATGTACACATGGTCCCAGTTACATCCAACAACAAAATGTAAGAGAAAAACAGTAATAATATCTAGGATATAACTAAGAAAAACATCAACTAGAAATACACTAATCACTAATGTAATAGAAAAACATCATTATAAACAGCAGCACGAACCTGAGTCTGTATGAGCAGATGGTCACAAATGAACACACAACAACAAGAAAACAGATCAGCATCAACATGATGTGATATTTTGCAGTATTTATTCTTATTATTTATTTATTCATGAGTCTAACAGCCTCAGGGTAGAAGCTGTTCCTCTGTCTAATGGTTCTACATTTCATGCTCCTTAACCTCCGTCCTGAGAGGAGCGGGGCAAAGACTGTGTGTGCTGGGTGAGTGGGGTCTTTCATGATGCAGGTGGCCCTCTCCCTGCATCTGGAGGTGTAGATGTCTGTGATGGTGGGGAGACTGACTCCAACATCTTCTGTGCAGCCTTCACCACTCTCTGCAGAGCCTTTCTTTCTGCAGCTGTGCAGCCTCCATGCCACACGTTGATGCTGGAGCACAGGATGCTCTCCATTGCACACATGTAGAAGGAGGTGAGGACTGACAACACCATCGCCCATGATCGGGTCATCAGAGACTCTACTTCCTCAGACGGCTGAGAAGATCTGGTCTGGGAAGCTCAGTCCTCACCTCCTTCTACAGGTGTGCAGTGGAGAGCATCCTGTGCTCCAGCATCAACGTGTGGCATGGAGGCTGCACAGCTGCAGAAAAAAAGCTCTGCAGAGAGTGGTGAAGGCTGCACAGAGGTCTGTTGGAGTCAGTCTCCCCACCATCACAGACATCTACACCTCCAGATGCAAGAAGAGGGCCACCTGCATCATGAAGGACCACACTCATCCAGCGCATACACAATCTTTGCCCTGTTCCCCTCAGGAAGTAGGTTGAGCATCAAATGTTGAACCACTTGAGGAACAGCTGCTACCCTGAGGCTGTTAGACTCATGAATAATACATGATAAGAATAATCACTGCAAAATATCACATCATGCTGATCTGTTTTCCTGTTGCTGTTCATTTGTGACCATCTGCTCATACGGACTCATGCTCGTGCTGCTGCTTGTATTGATGTTTTTCTATTACGGTACATTGGTGCTTAGTGTATTTTTAGCTGATGTTTTTCTTAGATCATATCTTAGATGTTACTACTGTTCTTCTCTTACATTTTTTTGTTGTTGGATGTTACTGGGACCCGGTGTAAATAATCTCGTTTCATCACATGTACCACATGCGGTGGTAGAGGTTTTAATGTTTTCAATGTCATTTCTGTGCAAAATATGCTCATATTTTTCTTTTTTTAACCTCAAAGCAGTGAGCAGACAGACGAACAGCGTCATTACATCATCACGTTGCAGTGTCGTTACACCATCACGTAGTCTGCAGTG
>JBBPBX010038098.1:12021-30573 GCA_038048925.1 Garcialebias charrua
TAGCTACACCGTGCACGCATGTTTTCTTAACTGAATTTGGATTTGCAATGATGTACAGCTTTTTACAGAGTTCTGTGGAGAAATTCTGTGTACTACTATCTAACTTTTAATTAAAACATTTGACTTTTTTTTTTCATTCAACCTTTATTTAGACAGGTTAATCCCACTGAGCCTCAGAGATTCATTTACAAGAGAGACCTGGTTTGGACTTGTTTTAGAATACCAGCGATCCAGTGTTCTCTTGGCTCCATATGGAGTCTATTAGTTCATCAGTGTGGTCCGAAGCCCACAAATGGTGACTCAGTTGGTAGAGATTGAATTAAGAGATTGAATCCGGTCCGGGGGGGCTTTGTGTGGAGTTTACATGTTCTCTCCATGTTGCGTGGGTTTTCTCCAGGTACTCAGGTTTCCTCCCACAGACCAAAAACATGCATGTTAGACTGATTGGTGACTAAAAAATGTACCGGTGTGTAAAAACATTGGAAATACGCTGCAGTTGAGAGGATTTTTAAGATGGTGTAGTGGCAGGGCTTTTGACTTGGGACCCGAAGGACGCGGGTTCGCGCCCCGGCCCCGGGCACCACACACCTTGGGGTGTCTATGAGTGCACATCTAATTCTCCAGCTCGCCGAGCGCGACTACGCTGCTCGCTGCACCACCTGGTGGTGGTTGGGTTAAAGGCAGAAGACCAATTTCGTCTGTCAAGTATGGGAAACATACACAGATGACAAATGTGACAAATTATTATTATTATTATAATTGTTTGTTTGTTGTGAGGTGGTAAATTTCATTAGTTTATTTGTAAACAACATAACAAAATAAGCACATTTTCTTCAAGTTTTACTAAAATTCTGTTTCAGAACAATGAATGATGAATGTTTACCTTATGAGTGTAGAGCAGAGTGTGGAAAAGTATTTCAGAACCAAGATTCCACAAAGTTTTGGTGCCAAAACACAGTTTGACCTCCTTTAGTACTGAGTCCTGCACCTGCTGTGTAAATAGATGGGACATTGTCCTTTAAAACAACCATCCATCCATTATCTTTACCCGTTTCTTCCTTTTCGGGTTGTGAGGGTCACTGGTGCCCATGTCCAGCCATGGTTGTGCAAGAGGCAGGGGACACCCTGGACAGGTCTCCAGTCCATCACAGGGACACATAGAGACAAACAAGACAACAATTCACTCTCTCACTCACACCTAGAGACAATTTAGAGTCACCAATCAGTCTAACATGCATGTTTTTGATCTGTGGGAGGAAACTAGAGTACCCAGAGAAAGCCCACACATGCACAGAGAGAACATGCAAACTCCACCCAGAAAGGTCCCAGGCCGGGATTTGAACCAGCACCCTACTTGCTGAGAGGCAGTGGCTCTTCCAACTGATCCACTGCGCTGCCCCACCTTAAAACAATAACTAACTGAATAAATGAATAAATAAATAAATGAACAAATGAATGAATTAATGACTAAATAAATAAACAAAGAGAGAATGTTTATATATTTTAAAATTTTGATTAAAAAAAGGATTTGTTCATGAATATGAATTTGTTTATAAGACCATTAGAAAGATGAATAATGTTTACTCATTATTTGTAAATATGTAGAGTTTTGAAGTGTTTTTACACAGACCTGTATCCTTCTCTGCTTTGCTTTGCAGAAATAACTCCTCTTGAAGTAACACCACTCAGTCGTAAAGTCTTTGGACACAAAGGCTCTGTCTCAGGAGTCCAAACTCCAAACAAACTCAAAGTTTTCCCAGCATCAACAACAATCTGAGAGTCCCAGTAAGTTATCAGACTTTGTTTACGATGCTCAGTCCACAAACAGATGGTTGTCCATCTGTCTGTTCCTTGTGATGTTTGTCTTTGTTTTTCTGTATTTTTGTTATGTTATGGGATATTTTTGCTTCGTTAAAAGCCAAAGTTCTAGAGAAACAGAAAAATATAACAAGTTGAAAAATAACTTTTGTACCTTTAAAGAGAATTGCTCCAGCGTGCACATCAGCCAGAGTTCTTCCGACCTGCTTCAACTCTGCCACCGTGATCCTCCTTGAGTAATCATTCAGACAGGCTGTTGATCTCAGCAGACCCTTAGTTGACTGCAGGGCGCTGACCAGGTACATCACACCTGCATGGCCTCGCTTCCTGGGAAGGAGCACCTCATTCCAGTTGCACCACTACAAGACACCAGTGACAATGTAGCTTCATGTCTGGTTAATGTTTAAGATGATGCACGTTGATGGACATCTCTTCCTCACAGTGGTTTTAAAATAACCGAACACGGCAGAATCGTTCATTTTTTCTGATACAAGTTCCATTCCAATGACACACTGCTCGGGAAGAAGAAAGTCTTTGTGGAGGTCACAGGGATTGTGCTGCAGTTTGGACGTTTGTCTTGCAGTTTGACCCATATTTGTTAAGAATATGCCAGCAAATGTGAATATTTTAGAAATGTGACAACCCTTATATATTATCTTTCCTCGCCTGCCACAGGGACCACAGATGGAAATTAGCTGAAAGATATAATCTAGTGCAGGGCGTCATTACTCAGTTTGAGTATCATGTTTTTTTTTTCTGCAATAAAATAAAGATAAACATAAAGTAAAGCATTTACTAAAATATGTATTTTCTTTTAACATTTCTGCACAGATTAAACTGAAATAAAATCTTGTGTACAACATGATTGGTTGGCTTTATTCAAGGATTAATGATTGTTTATCACGTATTGTTAAACAATAAAAAGAAATATTTAATAATCTGTTGGGTTTTTTTTTCGGCCTTGCTCTCGACAAAGATGGACACTTTCTTTTCCTCTACTGCCTCCCTCCTGCTTTTGCTCTTGTCCTGTGAATCTGTCTCAGAGCCTCTCTTTACACATCTTCTGAATCATAAATTATGGATCTGGTCAGCTGGTCTCTCAAAGCAATTGATAAAATTTTCTTGACAAGAAGACAGGGTGCAGGAGAACCCTCATGCCCTGAAGGGACACGTGCAGCTGTATATTCTGTATCATGGATTCCTGGGGTGAATGGACGGATGATGCATCCATCCGTATTGTCCATTAGGGAGGTTGAAGAAGCGTACATAATTTGATTAAAGCTCCCCTGACATGATCTTTCAACTTTCCAAAAAATGGCACAACATATATAAATATTAAGATTGACCTCTGACCGTTTTTGCTAAAATAATGTTAAATGAATGAAAATTCCTCCCAAAAACAGTTTAAAATTAGCGCCATTTTTTTAACACGATAAATAGGGATTTCGCCGTCGCAGGATGATGACGTCATAACAAGAGACGTCTCTACTGCGCAGCTTGAAAACAATGGAGGAGCTACAAACTCGATCCGTCCAATTTAGCCATTTAAAAGTTAATATTTTAGCGGATTGTCTGCAGAGAAGCCAAAGTTATTTCCAGTAAACAGCAGGTTATAATTTTTTTTCAGCTCCTGCTGGTTTTTGGAGACTTTTCACTTCAGGACGTGAGCAGCTCTGTGAGGACTTACAGCATAGTTTCCACAGCACTGAAATGGTAATATATTAGTTAATGGTTCTAATAATTATTCAACATTAATTTATAGTTTAAAAAATTAGTCCCTTTTAAAATATCTGTTAAATATATTATTCTTTTATTTTATTTTGTTTGTGTTTTCAGGTTTCCAGGTCTCCAGTCCATCACCTGAGGCTCTTCCTGAACCACTAGTACAACCCAGACTTTCACATCACAGCAGGTAAGATTGCATCAACGAAAAGAATAGTACTCAACAATATTCTTTGATGTAAATCTGTTGATTTTCTGTGGTTCTGATGAGGGAAGTGACAAAGTGGATGCAGCATTCAGCCCATAATGGACCCAGATGTCCCCTGCGTCCAGACCTACAACACCTGGACATCCATGAGCGTGGCGGAGCGAGGATTCACAGAAATGTCTTCACCTGAAGAGTGGACCGAGGTGGAGGAGAACAAACCTTGATATTGTTCAACAACAGATGGAGACATCTTCAGGATCTGTAGAACATCAGGACTGCTGCAGAAAGCTACGTTTGTGCATCAAGACATTAAAATATGCAGAAATACTACAACTGGCCAGAGCATTGAGATGAAAATGAATCAATGAATTTAATATTTTTTCTGACTGTTCAAATGAACATATTGTTTGAAAAAAAAAAGGATAACAATGAACCAAGTGTTTCTGTAGTTATGTGTAAATAAAGTTACAGTAGTACACTATATTATCTGTTAGTGTTGAGTTATTCTTTGTGAGAATATTTGTGTATCTGTTTTAATTTCATTCGTGCATCTACAACTCACAGCTCATACTTTAGTAAAAACAAAATTGGTGAATGTTGAAAAAAACATTTTATTAAAATAAAACCATCCCATATTATCAAATAAATGAAAACCTCTGGGGAAACATTAATATGAACAGATTATCAAAAAAAATTGAGTTTAAAAAATGCAAGTGGTGTTTGACTTCATCAGCTCTGTAAAAATGACTCCAACACCTCCTCGTCCACCCTCCTGTCCAGGTGTTGTAGGTCTGGACGCAGGGGACATCGGTCTAGTTTCTCCTCATCCTGCTGCTTGTACTTCTTCAGACTCCACCACCTCCTCGCTCCTCCACGCTCATGGATGTCCAGGTGTTGTAGGTCTGGACGCAGGGGACATCTGGGTCCATTATGGGCTGAATGCTGCATCCACTTTGTCACTTCCCTCATCAGAACCACAGAAAATCAACAGATTTACATCAAAGAATATTGTTGAGTACTATTCTTTTCGTTGATGCAATCTTACCTGCTGTGATGTGAAAGTCTGGGTTGTACTAGTGGTTCAGGAAGAGCCTCAGGTGATGGACTGGAGACCTGGAAACCTGAAAACACAAACAAAATAAAATAAAAGAATAATATATTTAACAGATATTTTAAAAGGGACTAATTTTTTAAACTATAAATTAATGTTGAATAATTATTAGAACCATTAACTAATATATTACCATTTCAGTGCTGTGGAAACTATGCTGTAAGTCCTCACAGAGCTGCTCACGTCCTGAAGTGAAAAGTCTCCAAAAACCAGCAGGAGCTGAAAAAAAATTATAACCTGCTGTTTACTGGAAATAACTTTGGCTTCTCTGCAGACAATCCGCTAAAATATTAACTTTTAAATGGCTAAATTGGACGGATCGAGTTTGTAGCTCCTCCATTGTTTTCAAGCTGCGCAGTAGAGACGTCTCTTGTTATGACGTCATCATCCTGCGACGGCGAAATCCCTATTTATCGTGTTAAAAAAATGGCGCTAATTTTAAACTGTTTTTGGGAGGAATTTTCATTCATTTAACATTATTTTAGCAAAAACGGTCAGAGGTCAATCTTAATATTTATATATGTTGTGCCATTTTTTGGAAAGTTGAAAGATCATGTCAGGGGAGCTTTAAGACAAGGATTAACAGGATTATCTGCTTTTTGTAATTGGTGGGTACCTGTGATATGAAAAAAACTTCTGGTAAGATGCTGCCCATGTACCTAGCCTGCAATCTACCTCTGATGACGGTGTTTGGATTATTTCTGGGTTTTCTTTTTGTTTTTTTTTCGTTTTTTTGTCTGGGATATCAACTCGTTGCTTGTGTATGACCGACAACAGCTCCTCGATCTTCGATTTCCAGCCTCTGCTGTCGCTGATTTGGACCATTTTGAGCGTAACTCTGGAGCGTAACACACATCCATGCTCAATTATTGCATCTCGCTCCTTTTTGGTATCAGTCAGACCACCATTGCTAGACTTCAACTGGTCCAGAATGCGGAAGCCCAATTTTTAACTAGCACAGGCAAAAGACAGCACATTAGACCTGTTTTGGCCTCCCTGCATTGGCTTCCATTTCACCTTCAAATCCAATTCAAAATGCTTACCGTATGTATGTCTATAAATCACTAAACAGCGCTGCCCCCTCCTATCTTACTGATCTGCTGCAGCCATATGTCCCACCACGTTTTCTCAGGTCAGCAGACCAGTTGCTCCTCACAGTTCCAGGAACTCGTCTCAAACGCAGATGTGACTGGGCCTTCTCTGTCACAGGCCCAAGACTGTGGAATGAGTTACCTCTGCTTGTCAGACAGGCCCCTTCCCTCACAGTTTTTAAATCTCACTTAAAAACAGACTATTATTCCCTGGATTGGATTTTGGCACTGTGTGATCTGTGCTGAACCTGTGTACATCACACTGTGCTGGTCATGTTGTTGTTGATGTTGTTATCCAATACTGTATTGTTTTTTTCCCTAACCCTCTAACTGTCTCAACAGGCACCAACCTGATTGAGAATTATCGGATTTGATACCTGGATTACTGAGCATGAACTTTCTTGTATTGTTTTTTGTTTCTATACTCGGTTTCCCGTTATGTAGTTTGTTGCTATGTGCACGGTCTGTCTGAATGTACAGCACTTTGGTGTGCACTGTCACTGTTTAAAGTGCTTTATCAATAAAGTGGTATGGTATGGTATGGTATGGTATGGTATATCGACAAATTAGGAAGACATCAGCAGCAGTTTTGACAATTATGAGGCTGCCTGCCTATGTGAAGGATTGTACTGTGCTTCAAGTACTCAGACTCAGATGTTTTGCGAGTCTGGAACTCACTGGCATGAAGGAATTGACATTGGAGAAAGCTACAAGCACGGAGCGGCAGAATGACCACAAATATGGCTGTTTGGATTCACCATTGAGTGAACCAGCAGAAACTATGAAGGCAGACGGGAAATAGAGTCGGCCTCTCCCAAAACAATTGTTGTTTATCTAAACCTGGCTTCCCCACTTGGCCTTGGAAAGGCTAACTTATCTCAAATAGCTCCTGGAGGATATGTAAATCATGAAGATCTGTTCTGCCTCCCCTCCCATCCACCCCCGAGAAAATCTGAGAACCCTTATTAGAGCTAAGCTGATAGACACTGTCATCTTTATCAGGACTATGTAACTTTCTGGCAGAGTTCACGGACGAGCCCCCGCATTTGTTCCCCCACCCCCCGGAAAAATTTCATGACTATCTATATTGCTTTTCTTGTGCTGAGGTAGTTTTTTTGCCACCTTACACTGTACCCTGTGTGTTTTTCTTAGGGCAGTGCTTCACACGTAGCTGCAGCCTCTGTGCACCTATGTCTACACTTTGGACAGCTGCACTGAAATGTATTTTCGCTGTGCTGGACTGTGCAATGACAATTAAGTTGATTCTGATTCTGAATAGCCTCCAAATTATTACAATTAGATATTGGGGTTTTGATTAATTTTATTGTTGTTGTTGCTAATTCTATTATTATTGTTATGTTCACAATAAAGCTTTGAAAGATAAATTCACATTTTAAATCATTTGGGAAATATTTATTGAATGTGGTTAAAAAAAAGTTCCCTGTAATTAAACCAATTCAGCTTCATTGTTGGGTTCTGCTTGTTTAAAGGGTGAATAAATTACCAGTGTATTGTAATAAAGTGAGTATGCTCACTGGGACTTTCTACACTTCTGTCTGTCCAATACATTTTCTAACATGTTTCATTTTAATTAGTTACATTGTGCTTTAAAAAAGTTATGGAGCACCATGATCCTCCAGCTGTTTTTATTAATGTGAATTAAAAAGAATATGAGGATGGGTCAACAAACTGGAGGACTTTCGTAGAAAGTCTGACTGCAATTATTCAGGTAGGCCCAAACTCTGGCTGCATTTCACTGGGAGACAAGCCTTCAGAGGAAATGAAGCTATCTTGAGCAGTGACAGTATATCATTATGTAATTTGGTGAGCTGACCTCTTTAACAGGGCCGTGCTCATTGGCGCTTTCATTCAAGATTTCGTTCACTCCAAAACTGTAAGAGAATTCTGTGGTCAGATACACCCACTGTGGAAATGACCCACAGTTTACCACCCACAGCTGCAAATATCACACTGCGGTAACCCCACAACACACAAGTAACCTGACATTTTACCATATTTTGTCACGTTTCATTTGGTGGTGATTTTTAGCAGCGAACACAAATGACAGCAGCTGTAAACAACTGGCTTTCCCTCACTTTCTCTCTCTCCACCTACTCTGTCTTTCTCCCTCAACCTCCAGTTTCTACAGGCTATGAACTGGAGAGGCTGTAATTTATCATGAGCATGACAAATTACGTTTGGTGGTGTTGAGGAGTGGATGGTTGTGTATTTGTAGGAATGTGTGTGTGTGTGTGTGAGGAGAGTTGGAGACAGAGTGTGAAGTGGCAAAGCGCCAATGAAATGATATGCAGAATCTTGGCTCAGCGAGGTGGAAGGTGGGAACAGATTAGAATTACTGCTTTGTTTTTGATGTGCTACGTGCTGGGAACATCCCTGGACAGATTGAGCACATCCCAGTCATCATCTGGGGCCATAGTGGTTCTGTTTATCACATGGGAATTTGGTGTGTGTGGTATGGCCTGCATGAAGAATTTAAGCCGTGTTTCTCAACACATTGTAGCCAATTTCGCACTGCACAGCCCTCCCCGGCCCAGCCCGGCCCAACCCGACTTCTAACCCGGGTTCGTCTTGTTCGCAGTTGCCTTTTCGGGCCAGCGTCAGCCCGAGTTTTAGAACCCGACCGACGGAGGCTCTAAGCTGGCCGAGCTCCCGGGCCCAGTTTAAATAACACGAAGCGTGCACCCATACAGAGCATTTCCGCCTTTCAGCGCGAGCTGAATTTCATTAAAATATAACTACAGAAACGCCTAAAAATATATATGTTAGCTGAATATATATATTAGTGTTTCTGAGTTTAATTTTTGTTAATAACTGATTACAAATCATCTTATTTTAGAACGTAAATATCACGAAGCGCGCACCCATGAAGAGCATTTCCGCCTTTCAGCGCGAGCTGAATTTAATTAAAACATAAGTACAGAAACGCCTAAAAATATATGTGTTAGCTGAATATATATATTGGTGTTTCTGAGTTTAATTTTTGTTAATACCTGATTACAAATCAGCTTATTTTAGAACGTAAATAACACCAAGCGCGCACACAAGAACGCGCGCACACAAGAACTCCCCACCCACTTCAAGGCGGCTCTCCGCACACTGCGAAATGAGCTGGGGCGGGCCCCGGGGAGGGTTGTGCAGTGCGAAAACGGCTTGTGATTGCCATGAGACAGCGTGATCAATCTTACCTTAAATGTAGAAATAACCTTCCATTTTACTACATATGTTTCGAATTAGGGAAACACATCTGGGTAAAATGATATATGAACTTATTAAACATAACTAAATGTGAGGTTTAACGGAATACACAGAGAATATGGACCGAAATGAACAGACTTCAAGACCAGTAAGGTTAACAGTGTTAAAGTTCATCAAAGTGCACGTGGAGAGCCCTGGGGCCTCATGTATCAAAGACTTGCGTGGATTCCTCACTGAAAAGTGACGTACGGTCAAACACAGAAATGTGTGCACGCACAAAAGGATCCGGATGTATCAAACTGAGCGTACACCTGAATCCACGCACATTCCTTTTGTACATCACAATTGACGTGGAACTGAGCGCACGTGAGACACCTCCCCTGACACGCCTTCATTTACATATGTTAAACAGATGCAAATTACTTCCTGCATGTGTGAAGGACATGTTTGTTTGATCCCTGCGCGATCAGAAATCATTTCTAGATTCGGGAAAATAATGAATTCAATATAATATGAGTGAGGACAAACATCCTAAGTAAGAATAGTAATAAAATGTGTTCATCATGCAAAGAACGAGTGATTGTCGGTATTTGTGTGCGCGCGCACCCTGCTGTGGTGCGCGAACCGGCTCATTCATTCATTCTGTGTGGAAATATTAACTTTGCGCACGAGTTTATTACCATTATTACTGTAAACACAGAGGAACTTACTTGGATGTTTGCTAGAACATAGATCTTTGTTTATGTAGATGATGTGAAGAAACGAGTCTGTGCGTCTTGGTGGAGACATTTCATGACATCAGTCCGCAGCCCTGTGCGCAGTCTGTCTGTGAAGCTTTTGCTCTCCTACAAGTTATATAAGGTGTACTTTCACGTGTCATTTTGGAGAAATCTACAATAAACGCAGATAATGAAACACCTCCAGCTGCCGTGTCGACACCGGTGAGGGTGCGCGCGCGCTCCAAGCGCGACCACTCAGCCTTTGGAATCATATGGATGAGACATTCCATTGGACATGATCCGGCTTTGTGTGGACTGGACTGCACAGTCCCGATCGACCTGCAGCTCCCTCTGTGGAACAGTTTGACCGCTGCTTCTGTATGCACGCGTGATGCACGGCTCCCCAGAGCGCAGCAGCAGTGCCAAACTGAAAAATGATTATTTCTGAAAACGGCTGATAAGCCATATCCTAGATCAGAAAATTATATCTGTTTCTAAATAAATGCTCTGCGTGTTACACTATTTATTCTCCAGTAAGGCTGAATGAATCCGTTCCTGTTAAATTTATTTTTGGCACAACTTTGCGCGTCCTTTATTTCACTGCGTCATGTGGATGTAATACTTGTTAATCGTGTGTTTGGAGGGAATATTAATCATTTTCACATCATGAACAGTTAATAATAATAATAATAATAATAATAATAATAATAATAATAATAATAATAATAATGAATTCAATTTATAACGCACTTTTCATTAATGGAAATCTCAAAGTGCTACAAGGTGCAACATATTTGAATGTCAATAAGACAAATAATAAAACAATTAAAATCAACAACAGTATCAGCTAAGATCAAAAGTAGAATCATGAGGAGTAAAGTATGCTCGGTTGAAAAGAAAGGTCTTCAAGCCGCTCTTAAAGTCAACCACAGACTGTGGGGCTTCAGTTTCTCTGAATCACCTGTAAGTGTCGCCAAAGGAACAAGAACCACAGAAACGTGCGTACGCCTGCTCGGGAGCTTGCGTGGATATGTACCTGGATGCGCATATATTCACGTTCAGTTCAGTTTTGATACATACGGGGTTTTGCGTGGAAAGTGACGTGCGCAATGTTTTTGTGCGCACGCACGGTTGATACATGAGGCCCCTGGGGAGTGAGGAGAGAAACTTGGGAAATGATGATTAATAGTTAGTTCTGTCTTACAGAGGGAGATATGGATCATCAAGGGAGCATGGTGTCTAATGGTTCCAGTACGAGGAAGGAAGACATCTGGAGTTGTGGTTGGAAGGCGAGGAGACAGCTGAGGAAGTCACAAGAGAACTCAGGGCTACACATAAGAGTCCAGGAATCGATAGGTCGCATAGCTGATGCTAAAACACAGAGAGAGCACGGTAAGTCTTTCTTATGTCAGAATTATACAAAGTGGCTATAAGCACAAATACCAATAGACAGATGTGGATCTACCATTAAGGCAAAAGAAGCGGTTGCCTGGGGCCCCCAATCAGCAGGGGCCCCGCCTCACCCCGGCCAGTCACCTACATCTCTAACATTGCTCCTGCATGTTAATGTATGTTTAACATAAAAATAATTATAGTTACGATGAAAACGATCATTAAAAACGCAATACAATATATGGTCGATTTCTGTACCCCCCTACTAAAATGGACTATTCCATCGTGACATCACCCAAAAATCCAGGAAGTGCTCTATGCTTGAGCAGGAAGCGGGAAGACAGAGGAGAAGAGCAAACGTGAAGGTACAAAAGCAGAGCGAAAAAAACGTAAAAAGTGTGAAAAAACCAAAACTTATGTTTCTACACTACCAAAAGTGACAACGTTTTTTAATGGGTCTAAAACGTCATCAACTGCTGATAATATGGGGCAGATAATAATAATAATAAAGGGGCAGATATAATAAGATTTCATCTTCTTTCTGCTCCCTTCATTTTATCCTACTTGTATTCTTGTATCTGATGAAACTGTCTTGTATTGTTCTTTTAAAATGAATGAATAAATATCAAATCAAATCAAATAATGACGGGCGGCCCATTGAAAGTGTGGGGGAACCGGACAGGATACAGGAAGAAGTGAATGCCACCGAGGTAGTGACTCAAGACGAAGATAAAGACGAGGAGGATTCACAACAAGATGAGGTATGAGTTTTAGGAATTATTTTGTAGGTTGGGTAAAAAAAATCCTGACAGTAATCAGCTGAGACAACCACTATTTTCATGTTTTCTTTCTGTATCAAAATATTAAAAGATATTCGGCCTAAATCTTCTGACTTGAGAGGGGATTTTATATTTTACCTACTTTAGCTCCCTCCCAGACCCTACCCTGCTTGTTTTTTATATTATTAAAATACTGTATATGGACTATACATTGAATAGAAAATATCTTAAAATATTCCACAGTTATCTATTAATTTTTTTTCTCTCAACCATTTTACTAAATATTTGACTGTTAAAACTTCATCAGACTATCGTCGTTTTGTTATTTGGTCCATATTCCCTCCATTAATTACATTACAAAGCCAACTTATAGTTTTCAGAGTAATGCAAAAACATATTTTTTAATAATGACTGGTTTGCTTTGGACAGAAATGCCACTGTTCGTTTAAAACAACAGAATCAAAAGGCTAGGATTACTAAATTAAATTGTCATCTAAAATGTAAAAATTTATATAAATGAAAAGTGACATTATTTGAGTCATTTAGTTTAAAGTCTGTGTAAGTCTTAAGGTTTAAAAAGAAGTCAAAACTTTCAGTCTTAATTATGGAAACTTGGATAAATGAGAGCCTTCACATGTATTAAATGTAATAATGTATTTTTACTTTTAGCCTGCTGTGAGTCAAGAAGTCCCTTCACTCTCTGGTGGTCGTGTTTTGGCAGATGATCCAGCACTATGGCCAAAAGACTCATGCCTCGACATCTTGCTGTTCATATCGAGCCAGTGTGTGAATTAATCTCAAAGTACCACATCTCAACTACACACACTTACTTTTTCACATTGATCTAACAACTGTTCCCTGTTACAGAATATGTAATATAACATTAAAAGAATTAAAGTTGTGAAAATCTTCTAATTTAGGAAAATATATTTCTACTGTATTGCTCACATCTACCTTCTCTATTCATTTATGTTTATTTAGTGTTGTTGAATTTTGGTGTAAGACTTGATTTAGAGCATTTTATTGCAATAATAAAACATGTTTTGCAAAAAGACTTTAAAGGATAGTTGTACCTTATTAAAGTAGAGAAAAAAAATCTTTTTTTTGTCTAGTTCCCAGTATTAGAGTATGAACATGAAAATCTTTGACCTTCAGGGCAGGGCCTAATGGTACATTTAGGCTGACTTGAGGGAGGGCCCCTTTACAAAGGTTTGCCTGGGACCCCAAAATGTCTAAGTCCGCCAATGTCAATAGGCATGTAATGCTCCAGCAGCAAAGAGAGCACTTCTGCAGACTTTTATACTGTACTCCTGAAGTTCATTAAGGGAATGATAAGGACAGACTATTTACAGTACAGTATTACAAGCAGAGTGTGTGTTTTAGATAACTGAACGCGTGTGTTTTAGATAACTGAATGTGTGTGTTTTAGATAACTGAACGTGGATAAGACAAAGGAGATTGTTGTGGACTTCAGGATGAGGGATGCCCAACATGCCCCTCTGACCATCAACAGCACCACAGTGGAGAGAGTGGACAGCACCAAGTTCCTGGGAGTGCATGTCTCAGAGGACCTGTCCTGGAGCAGGAACACTGCATCACTGGCCAAGAAGGCTCACCAGCGCCTCTACTTTCTCCGCAAACTGAAAAGAGCTGGAGTTCCAACCCCCATCATGTGCACCTTCTACAGGGGTGCCATAGAAAGTGTCCTGACCAGCTGCATCACAGTGTGGTTTGGTGCATGTACTGCATCCTGCCGCAAGAGCCTTCAGCGCATCGTGAGAGCAGCTGAGGAGATTGTCGGCACCTCCTTCCCCTCACTACGTGACTTACACAGTAACCGCCTCACTCGAAAAGCCCTCTGCATGGCAGGTGATCCCACACACCCACTACACAGCTGCTTCAGCCTGTTGCCATCAGGGAGGAGACTGAGGAGTCTCCAGGCTCGAACCAGCAGACTAAAAGACAGCTCTGTTCATCAGGCAGTCAGGATGCTAAACTCTCTGCCTGCTCTGCCCCCCCTCCCACTTGTACTGCCTTAACACAAAAAACTTTCACACATTACCACACAACACAAAGATTTTAACACTGGACTCTGTGTCATCAAAACGGGTTATTCACTCAACTCACGGTCATGTGCTCATTCAATTTGCACTACTTCTCATATTTGCACTAATGTTTGTATTACATTACTGTCTATAGTCATACTACTGTTTACATTTATCATTACTGTTTACATTTATCATTACTGTTTACATTTATCACTACTCTTTACATTTATCACTACTGTTTACATTTATCATTACTGTTTACATTTATCCCTACTGTTTACATTTATCACTACTGTTTACATTTATCACTACTCTTTACATTTATCACTACTGTTTACATTTATCACTACTCTTTACATTTATCACTACTGCTTACATTTATCACTACTGTTTACATTTGTCACTACTCTTTACATTTATCACTACTGTTTACATTTATCATTACTGTTTACATTTGTCACTACTCTTTACATTTATCACTACTGTTTACATTTATCATTTTCTACTCTTTACATTTATCACTACTGTTTACATTTATCACTACTCTTTACATTTATCACTACTGTTTACATTTATCACTACTCTTTACATTTATCACTACTGCTTACATTTATCACTACTGTTTACATTTGTCACTACTCTTTACATTTATCACTACTGTTTACATTTATCATTACTGTTTACATTTGTCACTACTCTACATTTATCACTACTGTTTACATTTATCATTACTGTTTACATTTATCACTACTCTTTACATTTATCACTACTGTTTACATTTATCACTACTGTTTACATGTATCACTATTCTTTACATTTATCACTACTGTTTACATTTATCACTACTCTTTACATTTATCACTACTGTTTACATTTATCACTACTCTTAACATTTATCACTACTGTTTACATTTATCACTACTGTTTACATTTATCACTACTCTTTACATTTATCACTACTGTTTACATTTTTCACTACTGTTTACATTTATCACTACTCTTTACATTTATCACTATTGTTTACATTGATCACTACTGTTTACATTTATCACTACTGTTTACATTTATCACTACTCTTTACATTTATCACTACTGTTTACATTATCACTACTGTTTACATTTATCACTACTGTTTACATTTATCACTACTGTTTACATTTATCATTACTCTTTACATTTATCACTTTACATTTATCACATTTGTGGACTTGGAAAAGGCATTCGACCGCGTCCCTCGGGTGGTTCTGTGGGGGGTACTCCGGGAGTATGGGGTACCAGGCCCATTGATATGGGCTGTTAGGTCCCTGTACGACCGGTGTCAGAGCTTGGTCCACATTGCCGGCAGTAAGTCAGGCTCGTTTCCAGTGAGAGTTGGACTCCGCCAAGGTTGCCCTTTGTCACCGATTCTGTTCATAACTTTTATGGACAGAATTTCTAGGCGCAGCCAAGGTGTTGAGAGGATCCGTTTTGGTGGCCTTAGAATCGCTTCTCTGTTTTTTGCAGATGATGTGGTCCTATTGGCTTCATCAGATCGTGATCTACAGCTTTCGCTGGAGCGGTTTGCAGCCGAGTGTGATGCGGCCGGGATGAGGATCAGTTCCTCCAAATCCGAGGCCATGGTCTTGAGCCGGAAAAGGGTAGCATGCCCTCTCCGGGTCGGGGAGGAGGTCCTGCCCCAAGTGGAGGAGTTTAAGTATCTCGGGGTCTTGTTCACGAATGAGGGAAAACTGGAGCGTGAGATCGATAGGCGGATAGGTGCAGCATCCGCAGTGAAGCGGGCGCTGTACCGGTCTGTCGTGGTGAAGAGAGAGCTGAGTCGAAAGGCAAAGCTCTCAATTTACCGATCGATCTACGTTCCCACCCTCATCTATGGTCATGAGCTTTGGGTTGTGACCGAAAGAACGAGATCTCGGATACAAGCGGCTGAAATGAGTTTTCTCCGCAGGGTGTCTGGACTCTCCCTTAGAGATAGGGTGAGAAGCTCAGTCATCCGGGAGGGACTCGGAGTAGAGCCGCTGCTTCTCCACATCGAGAGGAGCCAGTTGAGGTGGCTCGGGCATCTGGTTAGGATGCCTCCTGGACGCCTCCCTGGTGAGGTGTTCCGGGCATGTCCCACCGGGAGGAGACCCAGAGGAAGACCCAGGACACGCTGGAGGGACTATGTTTCTCGGCTGGCCTGGGAACGCCTTGGGATTCCCCCAGAGGAGCTGCTCCAAGTGGCTGGGGAGAGGGAAGTCTGGGCCTCCCTACTTAGGCTGCTACCCCCGCGACCCGACCCCGGATAAGCGGACGAAAATGGATGGATGGATGTTTACATTTATCACCACTGTTTACATCTATGTTTACACTACTTTTATATCCACACTACTGCTGATATATATATTCTATTTACTAGCCTTATTGCATATGTCACTTTACCTCTACACCAATATCAAATACCTCATACATATACTGTGTACATAAACTTCATATGCTGCTTTGTCACTTTGTCACTTTATTAGCAGGTCGCTTTCGTAAATGAGCCCATGAGGTTCAAAAGATTTACCTGACTAAATAAAGGTTGAATGAATGAATTCCAAATGTTAATGTCAGAACCTTCATTTTATTTTAGAGATATACTTTTTATACTTTTATACTACTATGCTAAAACTCAGGACACTATTACACTTTTATTATTTCATTTTATGCTTATGTTTATTAAATGTTTTAATGTTTAAATGGTTATTGTAGCACCGGGGGTCTGAGAGAAATGTAATTTCAACCCTGTGTATGTCCTGTACATATTGCAGTTTTGACAATAAAGTTGACTTTGACTTTGACTTGACTTTTAGCAGAGGTCAGCATGTATTTAATCCTTATTGAGTTTGTTGGGAGCAGTGATGGTTGTAGAGTATAACAGCTGCTGGGAGGAAGGACCTGCAGTAACTCTCCTTTGTGCATTTAGGATGCAGTCATCTGTCACTGAAGGAGCTCTCCAGTCCAGCAACAGCTTCATGCATGGGGTGGGAGACGTTATAGACAATGATGTTATTTTAGCTAGAGTCCCTCTGTCTCCCACCACCTGCACTGGGTCGAGGGGACATCCAAGCACAGAGCTGGTCTTTTTGATGAGTTTATCTAAGTGCTTCTTCTCAGCTGATGATAAGCTGCTGCTCCAACAGACAACACCATAGAAGATGGCTGATGCCAATACCGAGTCAAAGAAGGTCTTCAGGAGCACCCCTTGCACTCCAAAAGACCTCAGTCTCCTCAGCAGGTGGAGTCTGCTCTGACCCTTCCTTCTTGTAAAGTGCATCAGTGTTGTCAGACCAGCCCAGTTGTTCAGGTGAACACCCACGTACTTGAGTCCACTATCTCAATGTCCACTCCCTGGATGTTCACCAAGGGTCAGTGAGGTGGGTCTGGGCCTATGGAAATCCACCACTAGGGGCCTCATGTATCAACGGTGCGTACACACAAAAACCTTGCGTACGCCATTTTCCACGCAAAACTCTGTATGTATCAAAACAGAACTGAACGTGGAAATGTGCGCAGCCCCACGCCAACTCCAGTGCTGGCGTACGCACGTTTCTGTGGTTTTGGTTCCATTGGCGACACCTAGAGGTGATTCTGAGAAACTGTTCATGATGTGAAAATCATTATTGTTCACACCAAACACACATGATTAACAATTATTACATCCACATGGACGCAATTAGAATATAACTATTCTATGATTTGGTTAATTATAACATTTTGTTGCTTATGTATAAGGCACATAAAGGCATGTTGCCTGACAATATTCAAACACATTTTGTTAAAAGAGAGAGTGTATATTTTCTTAAAGGAATTGAGATGTTTGTGAAGCCTTATTTTAGTACTAGTTTGAAGGAACGATCCACAATAATTCAGGGAATAGGATTGTGGAATGGTTTGGAAGATACTGTTAAGAATGCCAGATCACTGTGTACATTTAAGAGACTGATAAAGACGAGTTTCTTGGAAGAATATGGGAATCGTTAATACATATATCTACTTAAGTTGTTGTCTGATTTGATTAAGATGTTTGAGTTTTTATGTTTTTAATTTAGCTAGATTGTTATTTTCTTTTTGAATTAAATTTTTATATATATAATTTGATTTACATTAGAATTGAGTAAAAAGGGGCAGTTTTCATAAGACTAGTTCTTCTTCTGCCACCTTTCATTTTATTTAATTTACTTTTTGTTATTGTATTGTATGTATAATTGTCATGTTTTTAAATGAAATGAATACATTTTCAAAAAAAAAAAATAAAAAATAACCTGCAAAAGATATAAAAAACAGAAAGACTGAATAGTCTTGCACAGCTTCAATTCTTGTTTTTTGGTTATTTTTAGCTGTTTTAGCAGTTGAAAAACGTGATGCATGATGGGACAAGACGACATTCCTCTGGTGCAAGGCATATTTAAATGAATTTGCATATTTAT
>JBBPBX010038100.1:0-30571 GCA_038048925.1 Garcialebias charrua
TGTCAAACACAATGCACACAGGACACCACTACAACCTTTGTATGATGGACCGTTTCGGGTTCTTCAACCAGGTCCGAAACATTTCCTTTTAGATTTAGGGGGTCGTACTGAGACTGTCTGTATCGATAGGCTTAAACCAGCTCATGTTGTGTCAGATGATCAGGTTGTTACGGCCCAGGCTCCTCGCAGGGGCAGACCTCCATCCACATTGCTAACGGACTGCGATCCTTCTTCCAGAGACTCTCAACGTTCATTGGAGCCCGAATCTTCTGTAGACCCTCCTCGTAGCCCTCCGCTTCATCAGACTGGTTCTGCAGGGCCCAGGTTCAGCCGTTCTGGTCGTTTAATCAAACCTAAAATGCTGGACTAGTGATGAACCTTACTGGGTGTTCTGGGGGGGCGTGTGTGGTGGACCACTAGGGGGCTCTACTCACACCCAGTGGACAGAATGTGTACAGGATGCTTTTATTGTGAAAGGTCCAGAGGACCGGATATGGTGTTGGTATATAAGGCGGTGTTGGGTGGTTTCCCGCCAGTTTAGTAGGAGATGATTAAAAGTGAAGAACTATATCCCGTCTCCTGTGTCGTCTCTTCACCACCTCCTACACTGACACGCCATTTTCCAGCCAATAAAAACAGAGTTTTTAATCAGCCAATAAAGAGCTGCGTTCCAGTTGTCCTCAACAGAGCTTCTCACGCCCCAACCCACGCCCCCACCTATCCTAGCCCCAGCGCCGCGCACGTTCTCGTTCAAAGGATTGGAAAGCGATGCAGGACTGTTTTGTATGTCACACAAATGTATTAAATTCCCCTTCTTAATCCCTGATCAGGACTTTTTTTTTTCTCCAAAAGTCAAATAATCGCTTCATCCACCGCTCTGTACCGCTCCCTCTGCCGACTGCAATGAATGAGGAAGTGAAATTGTCACGAGTGAATAAAAGTAGGGTTCAACGTGGCTGCCAGAGGCTCTGAAGATTTCCTGGTCTTCTGGTGTGCTGGACTAGCGCTCAATGGTTTTATTTTATTTTTTTAGAAGGTTTTATTAACATATAAACACAGAATATTGCAGCGTCTCCGAGAGACTGCAGCTGGGGGCGGCGCAGATCTCAAGTTCACAGATCACGGACTGTGGCTCTCCTCAGATATGGCTCTGAGGGGGAGGGAGCAGAATGCTTTTCCTTGTTGAAAAATTTTCTAAGTGTTTTGGTCATACAGAAATCGCAGACAGCAGCTTTAAAAGAGAGATGCGAATTGACCAGGATACCCAAATATTTATAGGAATCAACAAACTCAATAGGGACACCATTTGAGGAAAAAATCAGAGGAAGAACTGCTGGAACTGACTTCCTATTTGAAAAAAGCATCCCTTCGGGGTTTTTCAGCATTTAGGACAAGTTTGAGCCGGAACAGATCTGACTGGATGATGTCAAAAGCGGATTGCAAAAACTGGAAAGCCTTAGCAACTGTTTTAGCTCGACAACTGTGTCATCAGCATAGAAATGTAAGGAGGCATCAGGGATGCTCTGACCTACATCACATACGTAGATTGTAAAAAGGGTTGGTCCTAAGACTGAGCCTTGTGGTACACCATTTTTCTTGTATTGAACGCCTTTTTTGATTTTATCATGTCCTGGATGACGAAGAATCTTCACCAGCATACCATTTTTAACTGTTAAATAACTGGAAGAGGTACCATTATGTTGAACACGTTGCCTCCGATCGGAAAGATAATTAGTAAACCAACCAATGGTGTGATCTGAGAAACCGATTTCTGAGAGTTTATGACACAAGATGTTAGGATCCACAGTGTCTAAAGCTTTAGACAGGTCTAAGAAAAGTGCAGCACAATAATCCTTAGCATCCAATCATGCTTCAACAACATCATTAAGAACCTTCAGTGAAGCAGTCGTTGTGCTGTGTCGTTTCCTGAAACCAGATTGGTGGAGAGGTAAGATGTTAAATGAGTCCAGATAATTTTTGATTTTAGAGTTTATCAGTTTTTCTAGAACCTTGGCTAAAATGCAGAGTTTAGAGATCGGTCGATAATTGTTCAGTGAGGTGGGGTCACCTCCCTTCAGCAAAGGAAGAACAAAGGCTGTTTTCCAAGCATCCGGAATGGTGTTTTGGCTTATGGACAGATTAAAGATGTGGGTCACAGGGACTGTGATGATATGAGCAGCCAGCCTTAAGAAATAAGGTGGAAGTTCATCTGGACCTGCAGATTTTTTAGGATCAAGATCATTTAACAGTTTATTTACCTCACTGACTGAGAACGGAGAAAAAGAGAAGGTGTGATTAACTGAGGATTGACTTGTAGGAGGAATTTGATTAGAAGAAGTTTGATTATTAGATGAAGTGGCTGGTTTTCCATTAGTAACTGTGTCAAATAATGAACTAGAAGCAACAAAATGTTTGTTGAAACTGTTCAGGATCTCGTGCTTATTTGACACAGGAACAGAATCACAGAGAAGTTGTGATGGGAGGTCAGATGATTGGGGGATGCCTGAGAGAGATTTGATGGTTTCCCAGAATTTTTTAGGGTCGTTTAGATTTTTGGAGGTCTGAGATAATAGTTACCCTGATGCATGCTCAATAATCCAGGTAGAAAAATCTAAAAAAGCTAAGTCTGGTCCTCTGGACATTCAAAAAACAAAACAAAGCAAAAAAACTGTAGAAACGTTTCGTCTTTCGTCCGAAAGACTTCCTCAGTCTGAGAAGCTGTATTCAGCTCAGTCTTATAAATAGCACCCTCTCACAGTGGATCAACCAGTTGGCTGATGACAGCCGAAACCAGCTGCTCACATGATCAAGGAGGACCATCAGCCTGACGATGGATCGTTAGCACCCTGATGGTTGTTTGCTATTCACAGAGGGCTGAGTGATACTAGCAATAACAGCATTGTAAGAGGGGGACAGTTGAACCCGGAGGCCTCCACCCCTGTTTAATGATGGACGGTTTCTTTTCACAAAGATGGCCTCCTTTACTCCTCTCTCAAACCATCGTTCCTCTCTATCAAGGATGTGAACATCTTCATCCCTGAAAGAGTGACCGCTGGCCTGGAGATGAGTGTAGACCGCAGAGTCCTGACCTGATGATGTTGATCTTCTGTGCTGGGCCATCCTTTTGGCCAGTGGCTGTTTAGTTTCCCCGATATAAGACTGATCACAGCCCTCCTGACACTGAACAGCATACACAATATTACTCTGTTTGTGCCGGGGGACTGGATCTTTGGGATGAACCAGTCTTTGCCGTAATGTATTTTGGGGTTTAAAAGCCACTGGGACGTTGTGTTTAGAAAATAAACGTCTCAATGTCTCTGAAACTCCCGCAACATACGGAATGACCACTGGTCTGGGTTCCTTCTTTTCACCTGATGGCTGGCTGGAGTCCTGTTTGGGTTTCTTCTCTGCTTTCAGGAAGGCCCAGTTAGGATATCCACATTTCTCTAGAGCCTGTTTTGTGTGTGATTTCTCCTTCTGTCTGGCTCCTGAGTTAGTGGGGACGCTGTCTGCTCTGTGATACAGAGTCCTGATGACTCTTAACTTGTGCTCCAGAGGGTGATGGGAGTCAAACTGTAAATCCTGGTCTTTGTCCCATTAGACAAAGGAAGGTGCACAGTGATTTTGAACCAGAAAGACTATCATGAGATAGTTATGTCACTCCTTAGTGACTTAACCACTTATGAACCGCTGAAAAGAGATCCAGGAAGTGGTTACAAGAAGAAGTTGATAGATTGCCTGAAAATTTTGAAGCAGGACAAGGCTATTGACAGTATTCTGTACCACAGACTGTACCCAGGGGAGGCCACGCCAAGTCTGTATGGTTTACCCAAAATCCACAAACAAGGTGTACCTTTAAGACCAATTGTTAGCATGATTAACTCGGTCACTTACAATGTTTCCAAATATCTGGCATCTGTACTCATCCCTTTAGTTGGCAGCTCAGAACACCACATACAGAACACCATGGACTTTGTGGATAAGGTGAGGGATGTCATCATGGAGACTGATGAAACAATGGTCTCTTTTGATGTCACATCACTCTTTACGTGCATTCCTGTTGATGAAGCAGTAGAGGTGGTCTGTTTAAGGTTAAAATCAGACACCACTCTGAACAGCAGGACCACGCTTTCCACAGAGCAACTGTGTCAACTCTTGAAACTGTGCCTGCAGTCAACCTACTTCACATATGGGGAGCAATATTATAGGCAGAAACATGGGTGTGCTATGGGGTCTCCAGTTTCTCCTATTGTTGCCAACCTGTACATGGAGGAGGTAGAAAAGAGAGCCTTGACATCCTTTTCAGGGAGACCACCAAGTCATTGGTTCAGGTATGTTGACGACACCTGGGTTAAAATTAAATCTCAGGAAGTCCAACATTTCACTGATCACATCAACTCTGTGGATAAATATATCAAGTTCACACGAGAAGATGTAAAAAATGGCAGGTTGGCTTTCTTGGACTGTGAGGTCTCAGTTTCTGATAGAGGAAATTTGCAAACTGAGGTGTACCGCAAACCCACCCACACAGACCAGTATTTACAGTTTGACTCCCATCACCCTCTGGAGCACAAGTTAGGAGTCATCAGGACTCTGTACCACAGAGCAGACAGCGTCCCCACTAACTCAGGAGCCAGACAGAAGGAGAAATCACACACAAAACAGGCTCTAGAGAAATGTGGATATCCTAACTGGGCCTTCCTGAAAGCAGAGAAGAAACCCAAACAGGACTCCAGCCAGCCATCAGGTGAAAAGAAGGAACCCAGACCAGTGGTCATTCCGTATGTTGCGGGAGTTTCAGAGACATTGAGACGTTTATTTTCTAAACACAACGTCCCAGTGGCTTTTAAACCCCAAAATACATTACGGCAAAGACTGGTTCATCCCAAAGATCCAGTCCCCCGGCACAAACAGAGTAATATTGTGTATGCTGTTCAGTGTCAGGAGGGCTGTGATCAGTCTTATATCGGGGAAACTAAACAGCCACTGGCCAAAAGGATGGCCCAGCACAGAAGATCAACATCATCAGGTCAGGACTCTGCGGTCTACACTCATCTCCAGGCCAGCGGTCACTCTTTCAGGGATGAAGATGTTCACATCCTTGATAGAGAGGAACGATGGTTTGAGAGAGGAGTAAAGGAGGCCATCTTTGTGAAAAGAAACCGTCCATCATTAAACAGGGGTGGAGGCCTCCGGGTTCAACTGTCCTTATCTTACAATGCTGTTATTGCTAGTATCACAGCTGTTATTTAGAAAGAGAAGCTTGCCATTTTGTATGGGTGTCTATGTTCAGGAAATGTTTGGCTTAGTTAATTCTTGCAGTTGGAGTTGTTTGCTAGAGCTGCTGTAAGCTTCTGAAGACAGTCAGAAGGTTTACTAGATAAAAATCTTTGTTTGGCCCTGTATAAATTTGGTTTCAGGCTAAACTCAATTGTTTGACATTCATTTTGTTATTTCTTTCATAATAATAATAATAATAATAATAATAATAATGAATTCAATTTATAATGTACTTTTCATTAGTGAAAATCTCAAAGTGCTACACACATTGGCCCTCATTCACGAACCGTTCGTACGCACAGATTTGTTCTTAAACTGTGCGTACGAGTGATTTAGGATCATTTGCGGCATTCAACAATGTTTTCGTATCCTACGATTTTTTTCAGATACGAACAAAATTTACGAGTGGTCCGGACCTGTCGTATATTTTAGGAGCGTCAGTCTGCTGTCATCCAGACGGAATTTCTCCACTAATAACTTCATATTTCGTTATTTAGAAAATATTTAGAGTTTAAAAAAGTCACGCACCACAATTGGTCTTGACAATAGGTTCTGTTTGAAGTCGAATTATATTTTTAAATGTAATAATGACTAACGGATTAAAGTATTTAAATTAAAATCAATTTGTTATCAATGCCGTTTTCTAACACTACAATATTAATATGAAGATCTCAAACTAAAACCAACTTAAATTATGAATTAATTTAAGTTTAATTTGTCTCGGTAACGCAGACTTCGGTAACGCAGACTTTAGGTTGACCTCCTCCTGTTGCAGTCATAGCTGTCAAATAGCTCAATCAGTAAAGTGTTGCGTCGCAGTGCCGAACTTTATGGGTTCGAGTCCCACATGGGACAACGTTTTTTTTTCTCCTTTTAATTCATTCCAGATTTAAAAAACACAAGAAAACTATTTACAATACAACAAGAAATGAAGCATAAAGTCTTTTTAATCTGGAATGAATAAATAATCTAAAGAAGGAAGGAAAAAAAATAGGCATACCTTGTGGGAATCGAACCCACAAAATCTCGATAACAGTGCAATGTTTTAACCAGTTAGCCACCAGTACACGTGTATATTTTAAGGTCCACATTTATTATAAACAAACATTCTTTGGCATTAGTTGGTCATTTACTCCCATGAGTGACGCTGCTAATAAGGACAGATTTACTTTTCTCGATCAAGGAGAGCAGAACTTCAATCTCCGCACCGGTAGAGTTCTTCTTTTTTACTTTTCGCTGTCATTTTATGCACGAACACGTTTTGCCTCCGAGGCAGGAAACGTAGCCTTATATGGTGTTTTGAGGGGTGGGAATTATGTAAATGACCTCTCCGCGTGCACGCGCAGGTGGTTGGAACAGGTGGGATTCATCATATTTACGCACCCATTTACACACTTTTCCTCAGGATAGAAGACTTTGTTGAATCTGACGTGGCATGTTCGTACGAACGCTTCGTACGAACAAAAGTAGGAGAAATTTAGGATAAAAATACGAACATTTTCGTGAATGAGGGCCATTGAATGCTACACACATTCATACACCGGTAGCGGCAGACTACCATGCAAGGTGCTTTCCAGTCCTACCGGGAGCAACTCGGGGTTAAGTGTCTTGCCCAAGGACACAACGACACATGGTGTGGGGAACCGGGATTCGAACCGCCAACCTTCCGATCGGGGGACGACTGCCATTACCACTATGCCACGGCCGCCCCGTCATCAGAATTTACTGATATAGGATATTGGGGGGTCAGTATTAAACTGCCACCCTTTACCTTATTTATTTTAATTACTTCCTTATTCAGATTGAATAGTAATTCACGGATTCTTTCTTTTTCAGTTTACCCAATATTTCTGTGATCGTTATGATGGACAAATAAACCATAAAGCCATAGAGTGACAATGGAAACGTTAACTTAGTTTGGTATGTCAAGGACACTACCATTTATTTAAAATAAATCAACTAAAATTAACACCATTACACTTGATTGACAGATTTCACGTTTCTTGCAATTTAACACGTCAGCACATTTAAATTGCAACAACAGACATAAATACAGGATGTCAATATACTTAGTCTGTGGCTCTTAGCTTAAAATGTAGTTACCAGCTTAGAATTTGAGATAAGAGAGGTTTAAGAGGAATAGATTAAAGATGGGGAGAGGAAGAAATCTATTTTGAGTTTAACCAGAAATGACACTTCTCCATACGAAAACCAGCTCGACTCCCGTGCACGTTCCATTAAACATCAGCAACTCTGTACCTGTTTAGACGTCCGTCTCGTTTGGTAGAGTTGAGAAGCAGTTTAGCTTCACAGGTTCTGGGCCCATGAAGTCCGGTCATACCTCGGCGTGTTTATGGATTCGACGTGTCGTGAGGCCTGCTTTCTCCGTCAAAGAAAGTGGCAGCTTCTGGGTTAGTTTCAAAATAAAGCATTCCTCAAGAAAGTTCTAGAGAGCTTTTGCTCTATTGAATTTATGGAGGCGTCCATAAATTCTTGGCTGATGAACCAGTCTTTGACTTATTGACTCAGTTTATCTAGCCATGAGAGACAGAGAGCTGTCAGATCTCTGTCCATTCCAAACTCTGAAGCGTTCCGGGAAGCAAAACGCTTTTCTAAAGTGTTGAGATTAGAACACCGTTTCCTGATTGGTCCGTGGACCAAGCGAGGAGAGTTAGAGACACATCAACGAGTTCACTTTCACGTTATAAGAATTCAAGGTGAGATTCAGGAGCAGAAAGAAATGTTTAGAGGAGGCAGAGAATGCTGGAGTCATTCTCATGAAAACAACGGATTAACTGTCTTCTCCATTTCTAAACAAAACGGCCGGGCCTCTTTGACCCGAGCCTTCAACTTTCATACAGTTTGTGAACACCATCATTAGTGCAGAAGTGACACCGTAATGCTTCACATTACAGAATAACGCAGCATAATAGCACATATCATGAAAATGACAAAATGTTATTCTTTTGATTACATTAGAATAAAATTAAAGAGGCCAATAGTCTCTTTGTGAGTGACTTTATATGTTCTCAGATTACAACTAATGGAATAAATTGTAGTAAATGTCTATTTTACTGATAGGATCAGCAAAAAGCATCATTAGACAGTTCAAAAAGACAAAGGTGTGTCAGAGACCACCGTCTGGTCCCTTACACTGATGTACTGATGATGTACAGATGGTGTACAAATGGTGTACAGATGATTTACAGATGATGTACAGATGATGTACAAATGGTGTACAGATGATTTACAGATGATGTACAGATGATGTACAGATGATGTACAAATGGGGTACAGATGATTTACAGATGATGTACAGATGATGTACAAATGATGTACAGATGATGTACAGATGATGTACAGATGATGTACAGATGATGTACAGATGATGTACAAATGGTGTACAGATGATGTACAGATGATGTACAGATGATGTACAAATGGGGTACAGATGATTTACAGATGATTTACAGATGATGTACAGATGATGTACAAATGATGTACAGATGATGTACAGATGATGTACAGATGATGTACAGCTGATGTACAGATGATGTACAAATGGTGTACAGATGATTTACAGATGATGTACAGATGATGTACAAATGATGTACAAATGATGTACAGATGATGTACAGATGATGTACAGAAGATGTACAGATGATGTACAGATGATGTACAGCTGATGTACAGCTGATGTACAGATGATGTACAGATGATGTACAGCTGATGTACAGCTGATGTACAGCTGATGTACAGATGATGTACAGATGATGTACAGATGATGTACAGATAATGTACAGATGATGTACAGATGATGTACAGATGATGTACAGCTGATGTACAGATGATGTACAGATGATGTACAGATGATGTACAGATGATGTACAAATGATGTACAGCTGATGTACAGATGATGTACAGATGATGTACAGATGATGTACAAATGATGTGCAAATGATGTGCAAATGATGTACAGATTATGTACAAATGATCTACAGATGATGTACAGATGATGTACAAATGATGTACAGATAATGTACGGATGATGTACAAATGATGTACAAATGATCTACAGATGATCTACAAATGATGTACAGCTGATGTACAGATGATGTACAGATGATGTACAGCTGATGTACAAATGATGTGCAAATGATGTACAGATGATGTATATCTGATGTAAAGATGTTGTACAGATGATGTACAGATGATGTACAGATGATGTACAGATGATGTACAGATGATGTACAGATGATGTGCAGATGATGTACAAATGATGTACAGATAATGTACGGATGATGTACAAATGATGTACAAATGATCTGCAGATGATCTACAGATGATGTACAGCTGATGTACAGATGATGTACAGATGATGTACAGCTGATGTACAGATGATGTACAGCTGATGTACAAATGATGTGCAAATTATGTACAGATGATGTATATCTGATGTACAGATGTTGTACAGATGATGTACAGATGATGTACAGATGATGTACAGATGATGTACAGCTGATGTACAGCTGATGTACAGTTGATGTACAGATGATGTACAGCTGATGTACAGATGATGTACAGCTGATGTACAGTTGATGTACTGATGATGTACAGATGATGTACAGCTGATGTACAGCTGATGTACAGATGATGTACAGCTGATGTACAGATGATGTACAGATGATGTACAGATGATGTACAGCTGATGTACAGCTGATGTACAGCTGATGTACAGATGATGTACAGATGATGTACAGATGATGTACAGCTGATGTACAGCTGATGTACAGATGATGTACAGCTGATGTACAGATGATGTACAGCTGATGTACAGATGATGTACAGCTGATGTACAGATGATGTACAGATGATGTACAGATGATGTACAGATGATGTACAGCTGATGTACAGATGATGTACAGCTGATGTACAGCTGATGTACAGCTGATGTCCAGATGATGTACAGATGATGTACAGATGATGTACAGATAATGTACAGATAATGTACAGATTATGTACAGATGATGTACAGCTGATGTACAGATAATGTACAGATGATGTACAGCTATACACTGGTACTGTGAGTTTCATTAAAACCTCTTCACTGGTTCATGGGATATTTTTCTAACATTACAGATAAACAATAACCCATACATGGGCATAAACGTTACAGCCTTTTGTCTTTGGTGACAGCTGAAAGTAAAACATTACCAAGGGTGAAGTATGCAGCTGCACTGAGGGAGAGGATGATGAGGAAGATAGTGCCCAGACCCAGGTCCCCGGTGGAACAGGCATTTGGACAGGCACAGGGACTCTCCACCCAGATGTGCACGGGCCCTTTGGGGCTGAGGCTCTGGTCTCGGATGGTGGACATGGACTGGTTTGGATTACAGTGGTAATGTGCCACAGTCTTCGGCTGGTTCCCGTCAACTGGGACAAGAGGCAGAGACAGATTCTCTGTTAGGTCATAATAATAATAATAATGAATTTAATTTATAACGCACTTTTCATTAACAAAAATCTCAAAGTGCTACAAAGTGCAACAAAATCAAAAATAAAACAAGTGATAATACAAGTAAAATCAATAATAATATCAACTAAGATCAAAGATAAAATCATGCGGAGGCAGAGTAAGCTCGTTTAAAAAGAAAGGTCTTCAAGCCATTTTTAAAGTCAACCAGTGACTGTGGAGCTCTCAGGTAGTCAGGGAGGGAGTTCCATAGGCAGGGGGCAGCCACACAGAATGCCCGGTCTTCCATGGTCCTTAATTTGGTTTGCGGAATGTGAAGGAGATTACTGCTCTGTGATCGTAGAGACCGGGTGGATGAATATGGTGCAAGAATGTCTTTTAGATAATCAGGTGAAGTTCAGTGTAAGCATTGGTGTGTAATAAGAGTAGTTTTATACTGAATTCTGTAGGTGACAGGAAGCCAATGGAGGTTATGGTGAATGGGCGTAATATGTTCAAATTTACGAGCTCTCAACAAAATACTTGCTGCACTGTTTTGAATATATTGAAGCTTCTGAAGGTTTTTGCCATTCCCGGAAATGGACCGCAATGATCCTTAAAAGATCCCAAAATCACAAAATCCGGATACTTATCTTTGGCAGGCCCTTGACGAATAACAGCCACATTTATTTTGGATCTGCCGAAGATAAGTATCCAGATTTTGGGATTTTTTAAGGATCATTGCGGTCCATTTCCGGGAATATCCGAACACAGATCCTTCCGTATATCTATGGTTTTAGTGCAGTGCCAGGGATACCAATAAACAGGGAGTTGCAGTAGTCGAGCCTGGAGGAGACAAAAGCATGGACGAGCTTCTCAGCATCAGAAAAAGTTAGAGATGGGCGAAGTCTGGAGATGTTTTGAAGATGGAAGAAGCAGGTTTTAAACAGATGCTTAATGTGATTTTTAAATGTAAGATGAGAGTCCATTTTTATTCCAAGATTTGTAACAGAGGTGGATGTCTTGTCCAGAAAAGGAAATTGTTGTTATAGTAGATGTTTGTACCTGGTGAGGGGTGCCAATCAGTATGGCCTCAGTCTTGGAGCAGTTTAATTGAAGAAAGTTCTGATTCATCCATGCCCTTATTTCCTCCAGGCAGGTAGAGAGGGCAGTGAGTGAAGATGGAGATGACAATGGGGAAGATGAGGATGCTCCAGTCCTGATGTAAAGCTGTGTATCGTCGGCATAACAGTGAAAAGAAATGTTGAACTGATTAATAATTTGACCTAAAGGCAGCATGTAAAGGGAAAACAGCAGGGGCCCCAGAACTGACCCCTGAGGGACACCACAGGAGACACAGACTGTCTGGGAAGTGGCATTGCCAAGACTAACACACTCCAGCCTATTGGAGAGGAAAGATTTGAACCAGTCCAGGACAGTGTCACAGAGACCGACCTCCACATGAAGACGGTGGAGGAGGATACTATGGTCCACAGTGTCGAAGGCTGCAGTGAGGTCAAGGAGGACAAGGATGGAGGGAGAACCAGTGTCAGCAGCCATGAGGACATCACTGGTAACTCTCAGCAATGCAGTCTCTGTACTGTGAGCTTCTCTGAATCCAGATTGGAACTTATCATACAGGGAGTGTTGCTGTAGGTGGTCCTGCAGCTGAGTAGCAACTGCTTTCTCCAGCACTTTAGACAGAAATGGGAGGTGGAAAGTTGGGCGGTAATTAGAAAAAATGTCAGGATCCAAATTAGATTTTTTTCAGAAGAGGCCTAATGATGGCAGTTTTTAGAGGCAGTGGAACATGACCAGACTGTAGAGACTTATTTATTATTTGTGTGATTAATGGGCTTATAGAGTGATTGGATTTTATGAGAATTGCTAGATATGGGCATCGGCGACCCCCGTGACCCAAAATGGAACAAACGGGTAAAGATAATGGATGGATGGATTTTATGAGAGACGAGGGGAAGGGATCCAGGGCACAGGATGAAGGCTTCATTTTCTTGATGATGGTCTCCACCTCACTCTGAACATCCTCATCAAAGCTGCACAGGGACCCAGAAAGCAGACGGGTAGATGGTGAACGAAGATCAGGGAGGCTGTGGAGCTGAGATCTGATAGGCTGTGTCTCAATTCAGGGGCTGCGTCCTCATGAGTGCGCATTTGTCGGCCGCATACGTCATTGCCCCGCGCGGAGGACTGTCCCAATTCGAAGACTCCTCCTCATGCGGCCGAGGAATGCGGCCTACTTCCTGTCGAAATCTGAGGATGCATTCGTGAATCCTTCAAGACGGAGGCTATCCCAGAATTCATAGCGCCAGCAGAGATTTCGCGGGGGGGGACTTTCTGCGTGCAGGGGCGGGACTGCTGCGTGTTGTTGAGTCATCAGCTCGTTCTAACTCATTAAAATTTAACTACAGAAACGACAAAAAAAATATTTGTTAGCTGAATATATATTAGTGTTTCTGAGTTTAATGTTTGTTAATAACTGATAACAAAACAGCTTATTTTACACGTGCGTAGCAAGGATTTTCTGAGGGGTGATCTGTTAAAACTCAGAGTGGACCTACAAAAAGCAAGCTGCCCAGTAGGTCACTGCATTAAGCATTGGGTTGGCGCGCAGATACTTTTCTCAAATTCAAGATCTTTTTTATTGAATTTTTCATTTTTTTTTTCTTCAGACAACAACAACAACAACAACAACAACAACAACAACAACAACAAACAAAAACAACAACAACAACAAAAAAACACAACAATCAATCTAAGTTACAACATGTAGAAAATAATCCCTACCCAATCACTGCCAAAAGAAAAGGGAAAAAAATAAATAAAAGGTAAAATAGCCAAGATACTGCATTAACCTGAATGAGTTGTGTTGTCAAAGAGACTGGAACAGATTCAGGAAAGGTCCCCAGACATTCTCAAATTTACCCTCTTTCTGTTGGAGTGTGAATCTGATTTTCTCCAGCTTTAAACAGGACATGATGTCAGCCAACCACTGAGCGTGAGTGGGTGGAAACGGTTCTTTCCACCTAAGCAAAATAGCTCGTCTGGCCAGGAGAGAGGTGAACGATATTACATGTTGTTGGTTTTTATTTAGGTTTGTCATGCCCTCTACAAGACCAAACAGAGCAATCAGTGGGTCAGGGTTCAGGCGTGTATCTAGTACATGTGATAAAGTCTGAAAGATTTCCCGCCAATATTTGTTCAGAGATGGGCAAAACCAAAACATATGGGAGAGAGAGGCTTCAGCATGTTTGCATCTCACACAGTATGGGCTGACATCAGGATACATAGAGGACAATTTCAGTTTAGAGATGTGAGCTCTGTGCACCACTTTAAATTGTATTAGACAATGTCTAGCACAGAGAGAACTGGAGCTCACCAGTTTGAGTATGGAGGTCCAAGAGTCCTCTGAAATAGAGGAGCCGAGATCCTCTTCCCAAGCAGCTTTGATTTTATCTGAGGAAGCACGCTTCAAATCCAATAGTTTACTGTAAATGAATGAAATGGACTGTTTTTTATTTGGGTCTAGAGAAAGAATAGTGTCAACAATACTGCTATCAGTTGAAATGGAGAGGCTGGACAAATGAAGAGTAATAAAGTGCCGTATTTGGAGATACCTAAAAAAATTGGACTGGGGAAGACTAAATTTTTCACATAGTTGTTGAAATGAAGCTAAAGTGTTATTGAGAAACAAGTCATTGAAGCGTACTATACCCCTTCTTTGCCATTCTTTAAAAACAGAGTCCTGAGATGAGGGTTTGAAAAGTTGGTTAGACATGATAGGGCTATAGAGAGAGAAACTAGAGAAATTGAAACATTTACGAAATTGTGCCCAGATTTTTAGTGAGTGTTTTATAACTGGATTTATAACAGTTGTAAGTGGTGGAAGCGGGAGTGAGGATCCCAAGAAAGCCACGGAGGACCATTTCCCAGAACACTGTGACTCCATCTCTACCCAGTCAGGGCTGTCAGGCCTGTTGTAATAGAATGACCAGAATGCTAGACAGTGCAAGTTTGCTGCCCAATAATAAAAGCGGAAATTTGGAAGGGCAAGACCGCCTGCGGCCTTAGTTTTTTGGAGATGTGTCTTATTTAAGCGTGGAGGCAGCTTATCGGAGCTGTGGCCGCAAGGTTGTTGGTGCCTGTCGAGGTGGCAACCCTCGAACCCGGTGGTGGACACCGGCAGTGAGGGATGCTGTCAGGCTGAAGAAGGAGTCCTATTGGGCCTTTTTGGCTTGTGGGACCCCGGAAGCAGCTGATAGGTACCGGCAGTCCAAGCGGCATGCGGCTCGGGTGGTTGCTGAGGCAAAAACTCGGGCGTGGGAGGAGTTCGGAGAGGCCATGGAGAATGACTTCCGTACGGCTTCGAGGCGATTCTGGTCCACCATCCGGCGTCTCAGGGGGGGAAAGAGGTACGAGACCAACACCATTTATGGTGGAGGTGGCGTGCTGCTGACCTCAACTCGGGATGTTGTGAGTCGGTGGGCGGAATACTTCGAAGACCTCCTCAATCCTACTGGCACGTCTTCCACTGAGGAAGCAGAGCCTGGGGACTTTGGGTCGGGTTCTCCGATCTCTGGTGCTGAGGTCGCCGAGGTGGTTAAAAAGCTCCGCGGTGGCAAGGCTCCGGGGGTGGATGAGATTCGCCCGGAGTTCCTTAGGGCTCTGGATGTTGTAGGGTTGTGTTGGCTTACGCGACTCTGCAATATCGCGTGGACATCGGGGGCAGTTCCCTTGGATTGGCAGACTGGGGTGGTGGTTCCCCTATTTAAAAAGGGGGACCGTAGGGTGTGTTCCAACTATAGGGGGATCACACTCTTAAGCCTCCCTGGTAAGGTCTATTCAGGGGTTCTGGAGAGGAGGGTCCGTCGGATAGTCGAACCTCGGATTCAGGAGGAGCAGTGTGGTTTTCGTCCTGGTCGTGGAACACTGGACCAGCTCTACACCCTCAGCAGGGTCCTGGAGGGTGCGTGGGAGTTTGCCCAACCAGTTTACATGTGTTTTGTGGACTTGGAGAAGGCATTTGATGGGGTACTCCGGGAGTATGGGGTACCAGGCCCTTTGATAAGGGCTGTTAGGTCCCTGTACGACCGGTGTCAGAGCTTGGTCCGCATTGCCGGCAGTAAGTCAGGCTCGTTTCCGGTGAGAGTTGGACTCCGCCAAGGTTGCCCTTTGTCACCGATTCTGTTCATAACTTTTATGGACAGAATTTCTAGGCGCAGCCAAGGTGTTGAGAGGATCCGTTTTGGTGACCTTAGAATCGCTTCTCTGTTTTTTGCAGATGATGTGGTCCTACTGGCTTCATCAGTTCGTGATTTACAACTTTCACTGGAGCGGTTTGCAGCCGAGTGTGATGCGGCCGGGATGAGGATCAGTTCCTCCAAATCCGAGGCCATGGTCTTGAGCCGGAAAAGGGTAGCATGCCCTCTCCGGGTCGGGGAGGAGGTCCTGCCCCAAGTGGAGGAGTTTAAGTATCTCGGGATCTTGTTCACGAATGAGGGAAAACTGGAGCGTGAGATCGATAGGCGGATAGGTGCAGCGTCCGCAGTGAAGCGGGCGCTGTACCGGTCTGTCGTGGTGAAGAGAGAGCTGAGTCAAAAGGCAAAGCTCTCAATTTACCGATCGATCTACGTTCCCACCCTCATCTATGGTCATGAGCTTTGGGTTATGACCGAAAGAACAAGATCTCGGATACAAGCGGCTGAAATGAGTTTTCTCCGCAGGGTGGCTGGACTCTCCCTTAGAGATAGGGTGAGAAGCTCAGTCATCCGGGAGGGACTCGGAGTAGAGCCGCTGCTTCTCCACATCGAGAGGAGCCAGTTGAGGTGGCTCGGGCATCTGGTTAGGATGCCTCCTGGACGCCTCCCTGGTGAGGTGTTCCGGGCACGTCCCACCGGGAGGAGACCCAGAGGAAGACCCAGGACGCGCTGGAGGGACTATGTTTCTCGGCTGGCCTGGGAACGCCTTGGGATTCCCCCGGAGGAACTGCTCCAAGTGGCTGGGGAGAGGGAAGTCTGGGCCTCCCTACTTAGGCTGCTACCCCCGCGACCCGACCCCGGATAATTGGAAGAAGATGGATGGATGGATGGATGGATGGATGTATTCTTGTATCTAATGAAACTGTCTTGCATTGTTCTTTTAAAATGAATGAATAAACATCAATCAATCAATCAAGTACCAGGAAGTAGTCAGTGATTGATGAAGACTGTCTGTGAACCCAGACATCTAAATATTTGGACACATCCATTGGATTATAGCTACCGTAGTTCAGTTGACTTGCAGTTAAATAAAAGCTTTGACAGTTTGACAGATGAATGACAGCAATACTTGTATCACTGTGATTTTATTGTATACATGTACAGTAGTTTGTAATGTACAGTACAAGGACACAGCAACTAGTGTCTACAGCCCAACCAAAGTCCTCAACCTTTTTATTTTAGGGTTAGGAGTTCCATAGGCGGGGGGCAGCCACACAGAATGCCCTTTCTATAAAAGTATATTGAATAGAAATAACTTTGCAACATTGTACAGGTAATTAATTTAACATAAATTACAGTTTTGTCATTCCCTAGAATGTTGTTGAAACATAATGAATGCATTTCCAGCAGTAGATAGACATGTTATTAGAAACATACCTTGTAAAAAAAAATACAAATATACATGTTGTTACTCCATATATATGACTCAGTCTAAATCACTTCAATTCTTACATTTTACTGTCTACTATGAATTTAAATGTTAAGATAGGGGAATGTGATAGGGCAATTACAGTTAGTGAATAGGAATATTTATTTAATATTTTTGTTACAGCTGGTTGCATTCAGAAGACCAGCTGTAATGACATTCAGTGTGAGGTGGCCTTTGCTCCAGAGACTGTTGGTATGTCTCGATCATATTTTTAGCTCTTCCAAGCAGCTTATATATTCTATAATAAACTTTAACAAATGTTTTTATTTTTTTTAAAGAGTCTTTTCCACAAGAACTCCAGAGCTCACTGGATATTGCTGCAGGCGACCTTAACAAATCATTACCACCAAAAGTTCCTCTGGCTTCCACCAACTGGAAAACAAGAAAAAGTCTCGTTTCAGAGAGTTGGAAGGCAGAAAGACCTCGTCTGGTGAACACCATGGCAGCTCAACACAGTGTATCAGCACACGTATGCCAACAGTGTGGTAGGAATCCAGCTGCACTTTGCTGTCAAGATTGCCTACCACGCCCCTTCTTTTGTGACAAATGTGATGTGATGGTGCACACCAGACAAGTCCTTCACAACAGAGATGCCATGACAGCCGGATTCTTCCAGCCATTGCCTCCAACTACCTATGTTTTAAATGAAACTCTTTGCCATGATGGTAAGGTCAATGTTTTAACTAAGCTCATTGTGTTTTAACACTCCTGAGCCTTTTTTTCCAACCGTTAACTTTCTACTTTGTTTTTAATTTTCCGGTTTATGGCTCAACTGGTTTAGGAGCTTAAAAAGTGCAAATGCAAATCCATGCTGAGCTGAGCACGGCTGTGCAGAGTGCTGATTATGAGCAGTGCAAATGGGGCATTAGTTTCAGGTTTTGATACAGTATGGGTGAATTCATATTTTGAACATGTGTTATCTTCTTTAGCACGATTTGTACCTGTGGAGACCCCAGTTATCACAGTGTTTGAGGATCAAACCAAGAAAGTCTGTTGCTGTGGTCATGCTCAATGGTATGTTTAACTTTATTTTTTCCTGACTCAAAAAAACAATGTTAACTAAATTTAAATATGTATTATGTTTGTTGCAGACTACATAGAATTGTTTGTGACATAAAGCAGACGTAACTCTAAAATAATAAAGTTTTTCATTCTACCTTATTTGTTGTTTTAGGTCGTTATGATCTGAGCATGCCAGATCTGGGGTGTGAGGGATGTGAGGCTACTTGGACCTAAATCTAAGATATTTTTGGCCTGCCACCATTCAATTTTCCACTCTATATGCACCAGATGTGTTCTTTACATTTCAAGAAATGAAGATGGCGGTTGAATGAAGATGGTCTCTCATGTCGAGCATTTCTGAAAATGCTGGATCAACGAACTGTCAGCTTTTGCCGTGTAAGTACTTTGGTGTACATACGTTTATGTTTATGTTTATTAAATTTGTTCATTTTTTTACAAAAGAAACAATACAAGACAATCTCATAATGATAGTGTACAAAATGTAAAAAAATGAAAGGTAGCAGAAAGAAGAATAAAGCCCCTTATCTCCAACAATCAGATTAAACAACAGTAGTCAAACCATGTAAACAATAATAATCTTCAACCAACTTTTTCCAACAATCAGGTTAAACAATAATATTCTTCAACCAACAGTACAAAATGACTAACTCTTTCTAATTTTCTAACTAATACATTTTTTTAACACATTTGTTTTGATCATTTTTTTAAATGTAAACATTGACTTGGCATTTTTAACTACATTCTCCAAGCCATTCCATAATCTAATTCCCTGGATTGAGGTAGAACGTCCCTTCAAACTGGTTCTGAATTGTGGTTTTACAAACAACTCTGTTCCCTTAAGATTATAACAACTTTGTCTTTTAACAAAGTGCATTTGGATATTTAAAGGTAATGCATTATTTTGAGCTCTATACATAACTGATAAAATATTATAGTCTACCAAATCATGGAACTTCAATAATTTTAGTTGATAAAATAATGTACTTGATGGATGACGGTAATGCTTTCTAGTGATAATTCTTACAGCTCTTTTCTGTAATACAAAAATAGGCTTTGTGATTGTTTTACACGCTTTCCCCCAAACATCAATACAATAGATTAAGTGTGGAACAATGATTGTGTTATACAACAAATACAGAGCTTTATCATTCAATAGGTCTCTGACTTTGTACAGTACTGCTATCGATTTAGCTATTTTTATTCTTACAGAATTTATGTGTTGTTTCCATGTCAGTTTGTCATCAATGATAACACCCAAAAACTTCACCTCATTCACTCTACAAATCTCAACATCCTCAATTTTGAGTGGAACATCAACAGTTTTCTTTTTATTACCGAATATCATGTAATTAGTTTTCTCTAGATTTAATGATAATTTATTTATTTTAAACCAAGTTTGTATCTTGACAAATTCTGTCTTTATCAATTCTAACATTTGTTCTATATCTTCACCTGAACAGAAAAAAGTGGTATCATCAGCGAAAAGTACACATTTAAGGAGTCCTGACACATTTACCAAGTCATTCACATATAAAATAAAAAGCCTTGGTCCAAGTACAGAGCCTTGGGGAACTCCACATGAGATTACAGAGGTCAGATCTTACATCATTTATTTGTACAAATTGTTTCCTATTTTTTAAGTAGCTAGAAGGACTGTCAAATTCCATCCTTGAGGTTCGATGTTTTTCCAACTCTTTGATGTACCTGGTTCAACACCTGAATCAAATGGCTGGGGCCATGCAGTCAAATTATATGGATAATGACCTATGACCTAATGACCATATTATGTGAATAAGGTTTGTTGTGCCAGAGACATGCCTAAAATTTTCAGGACACCTACCCTCGATGCCTGGATTTGTACACCTATGTCATACAGCATGGTTCTTTATAATTATTATTTTGTTAGTTTGTTTGTTTTGTTTTTTGTCTCTCACTTTAAAACAGACTGGCAAGATCTCGGTGGACAGCTTCCTGAAAAGTTTTTTTGAGTGGGAAGCTGTAAGACATGAGTTGGATAAAATGTTAAGGAAGGATCCCTTCACGTGTCAAGCTTGTACTCCAGATATGCTTGCAGTTTGCGTGGATGGAAACCGCAAGCATTACCGTTTCAAGAATGCATCAAAGTATGGCAAAATTTGTACAATATAAAAATTGTTTTTATAAGTGACTAATGTTCACTACCTTTAGACCACAACACCTCATAACACTTTTTTATTTTTATCTTTACAGATATGAGGAACCGGCAATATTTGAGGACCTCTTCATAGCCATGGATGAAGACGTGGGAAGATTTGTGGAGTATGTACACAAAACAACCAAACATGTAAGACTTCAGATTATAAGTACATAACTAGAATAATATTTAAGCCTGTAATCATGGTAGGGCTCACCACGATCACTGGGAATTGTATGCATTCTAGGTTTCTGGAAGAGGTGTTTGTGGTGAACAGTGGTCAGCAGCCAGGGAGACCTCCCAGAGATCCAGCAGTAAGCTGGATGAGGACGGATTGGAGCTTGCTGTGTGCAGACATGGAGTACTGCTCAGTGCCCTAAATATGTACAGGGTTGAAATATTTGCTTATCCCTTGTACCTGCAACAAAGGCTGGCCAAAAGGCAGATCACCTTTTTTTTATATGGATGTTACTTGCAAGTACTGGCCATGTCTAGAAAAAGTGTTAAAAAACCTGTCCTGAGCTACAACCTCTTCTCCAAATGAAGCCATTTCTCTCAGTTTTTCATGCCAAATCCCATGACTTCAAATGTGAGGTATGGAACACTGATTAGGCATAGAATCACCTTGTTGGAACACCTCCACATCTGTATCACCATGTTTGACTCAGTTATTGTTATTGTATATGTGTGCATGCTTTATTCAGGTCAAGTGGAGTGGAGCATATCAGGATGGTGCTGGTTTGACACTAGGGGAGGAAGTGGAGCAGTTACGACAAAACATATGTCCAAAGCAGGTGAGGAGGCCAAATATTGGTTTCTTTTAACAATGATGAGTGAAAACACTAATATTGTGAGCTTTCTGTTTACAGGACGGACAGACATGCTGACTCTTATGGCCATGCGCTGGAATCAGCAAAAAATGGACAACTTGACAACCTCACTGACCTGTCGATATCAGAAGGTAATGAAACTAGTGATTTTTTTTTAATTATGCCTATACATGCTTTATTTAAATGTGATTTTTTTTTTTTTTAAATTGCAAAAAAAAAAGGCAAAAAAAGCTCTTCAAAACCAACTTCAGAACCTGGAGTCCTTAAGAACCGAGTTTTCAGTGACTGACAGTCAACTGGGTGACTGGGTCAGTGATATACAGGAGTGGGCAGAAGGTGAGCAAATACAGTTGTAAAATTTGAAGAAATTGCAAAAATACTTCTGGGTTGACTGCATTCCTCTTTTTTAACCTTATCAGCCACAAGTAGCACAACTGCTGCCGAGTCCTTGGAGAGCAGAATTGAGGTTCTGGCAGCAAGCATCAAGAGACGATCCCAGCGTCTTTATAACGACACAGATGGAAACAAAGCTTGTGCCAAGATTCGTCGCAAGATCAGAGAGGAAAAAAGCACATTAACAATGGCTTTGGAAGATTACAACAGGACTGGTCCAGACACACAAAGTCTTTGCTTGAAAGAGATTCTGTCTGGTGACACAGCTTGGCCATGGCAGCAACCACACAGTGGTATTAACACATACACCAATAAGTTTTATACTGACATAATATCTGACATATAATGTGACTTGATACTACAGGTGTTCACCTAAACTCACTTATATATTACAAGTTTCTTACTTTAAAATAATTTAAATTTTTACTTTTTATGTTCAACTTTAAAGGTCCGTCGTGCGCCCTAACTGACGAGGGTTTAAAAGGTCTGCAGAGCATCATACTCGCAAAGCTGCAACATTCTAAACAGCTCAAGCAGCAGGCAAGAGAGCATTATCTTCAGGCTTTGTCAGGAGCAGAGAATGTCAACTTTGATGATTCTTCTGATGATGAATTCTACAGTTACTCAGAGTCCTCTGATGATAGTTCGTAATCATGTGGATGTACTGCAGAGAAAGAGCTACGCTGCATTTGTATATAATGATCTTGGGTGAAATCAAACACCGGTCCAATCCTGTTTGAAAACAAGCACTGTAGTACATTAGACCGGTATGTATGCTTTGTCTTTCAAACATTAAAGAGCAATGTTTTTGTGTGTGTGTTTGGGGGTGGGGGGGTCAAACTTTGTCACAATTGTTTGTCCTCTTAATTGTTTTGACGTTTTTTTATCAGATTTCTCAAAGAGGGACTTGATTTTTTTGGGGTGTGGTTATGTTTCCAACTTGGCAATGTTTCATCTTGACAATTTGTTCTTATTTGAAATACTGTAGTTTGTAGGTTTGTGCTCTTTGTTCTTTGTAAAACTGTTTATTGGAGCTCTCAATACTTTTACAGGCATGTCATAGGTGTTATTTTTATTTCCTGCTTATGTTTGTGCACAATAGAGTATTTTCCTGGTCATTTTAAAATCACTTTTACTGAATTTAGATTGTCATCATGCTAGGTTACTAACACTTGTGTAAGCAGTTTAAAAAAATGACAACACTACATTGATTGTGGATTAACTAACATAACCAACACGTGCTTTTTCATGTACTGTTTTTTAATTTGATTTTTCATAGAAAGGTGTTAATCTGTGTATTAGTTATTAACCCAGTGTACACCAAAAGTATGTACAGATAGTGTTTTTTTTCTTCTAATTAGTCACTAGAAATCAGATGAATTTGTCTGTGAAAATAAATCTGAACAATAAAATCATTAAATACATGTCAATGTGCTCTTTTCATGGATTAGTCATGTTTCTGATTTTGTTTAATGACATGCATTGCTACAAAACAATTTGCACAGGTATACAAATGTGAATTTCTAAACATAAAGGCACCTATAGTTTTCTGTACATTTTGCAAAGCAGGATATGTTCTGTGTACATTAGGTGAGTCTATGTGATGGGTTTACAGAGTATACCCACTATAAAAGCTTGGGAATTTCAGCATGCCTACTTAAAAGTGCCCAATGACACAAGCACATGTCATGTATAATTGGCAACACACACAATTGGAACATTTTATAGACATTGAGTTGGTTCATCCTGTTTTTTGTATATGTAATACGTCTGTACTTAATACTTGATCATGTTTTGGTTTGATACAGTATTATAACTTTTATAACAAAATGGTAAGTTTTCAGAAACGAGTAGTTCAGCTTACGTAGTACGTTAAGCATACGTAGAAAAAACATGATAATTTTCAGAAAAATAATTTTAGTTTTAAATAATCCCACTGGCAAATACGCCATGAAGGAAGCGGTTTCCGGTGAGTTTGGAGTTGGCCTACCCACAACTATGGCTGAGGTCACCGAGGTAAAAAAAATCTCCACAGCAGCAGGGCTCCGTAGATGGATGACATTCACCCAGATTTCCTAAAGGTTCTAGATAATGTGGGGGCTGTCTTGGTTCACATTCATTCAACTTTTATTGATGCAGGTTCATTGAGCCTCAAGGAGTTAACATTAACAAGAGAGACCTGTCTACAAAGTAAAGAGCGCTTACGACAGCAACAGTAGATTTTCCTTAAACAATCAACGGGAGTGGTGGCGCAGAGGTTAAGAAGGTGCGCTTGTGATCGGAAGGTCGCCGGTTCAAGCCCCGGTACCGACAACATCAAAGATGTGGGTGGGGTACGTGAAATGGTCACACTTGTCTCCACCCTCATCTGCCCCACTCTGGGCCCTTGAGCAAGGCCCTTAACCCACACCATCTGCTCCCCCGGGAACCCTAGATATCAGCTCTCTGCTCCACACAGAGGGCTGTGGTTGCTCGGTGGTCTGTGGTTGCGTCAGGAAGGGCATCCGGCGTAAAAACTGCCAAATCTTCGTGCGACCAGTTCGCTGTGGCGACCCCTAACGCAGGGAAAAAAGCCGAAAGAAAAAAAAAAAAAAAAAAAAAAAATAAACAGCAACAGTAGATTTTCCTTAAACAATCAACAATAGACAATCATAAAAGAGAAGTACTGTACAGAAATTATTTTTTTACAAGTTAAAACATATTGAAGTAGCAAAAACAGACCGATTATAAAGCAGATGTAGAAAATCAAAAACAGGAACATGTCTGCATTGGTATTTGGCAGGATTGCAAAAGATTATTTATTATTTTTTTCACCAAGTTCAGTCCTTGCTGAGGGAACACTTCAGGGTTATTACAGGGTGCAGTGGTGGGTATGATAATCACAGTCAGTTATGAATCTTAGTGCACCATGATATCATGATATCACCATCCAACATCTGCAGGGTGCTTGTAGGAGCATTCATGTAGATAATGTCACCGCAATGGAGGGAAGGAAAGTCACAGATACAAGGCGTCACCTAGCATTCAGAGTTAGACAGGATATGTTTCAGAAAAACAAACCCAGTTTAACATTCCGTTTCTTTACTAGGTTTTCTACGTGGAGTTTAAAAGATAGATGCTGAAGAAGAAAGCACCATTATATACGTATTATGATTAAACTTATATTCATTCATAACTATATTTCATGTAATCACAAAGGTATATTCATACATAACTATATTTCATGTAATCAAAGGTTCACAACTGTGTTTCATGTAATCAAAGGGTTTAATACAATCATGTTTAGATGCTTAAATGCACTGTGCAAACTTTAATCTTACCGGTGTGCAGTTTGAGCAGACCTGTAGCTCGAAGCAACTCTGAGGCCGACATCTGCCCTTCCCCCCCACAGGGAGGAAGGGCAAAGCAGACACAGGATCTGACTGAAAGAACAGGTACATCTTTAGTATAAACACATACACTCAGTTCATGACACAGAATGTGCCACTTCATGACACAAAAGGTGCAACAGGTGAAACATAAAGGTCGAAGGAAACTAGTTTGAATCTAAACTCTTCTAAAACTTATGCTCAAACAAAGAGGCACACACAATCAGGTCATCCCAGAAGAAACCTTGGGCACACTATAAATCTCAGTTGCCTTAGCAACTACTGATAGCAGCTCCTCGGACCAATAAGAAGCTCAAAACATTTTATGATATCGCGCACCAGAGCAGCAAACTGACATTCCTTGGGGGACTTTTCGAGCGAGAAGGTCTGTTCAACGAATCATCGGATCGTATGCATATTGATCAATTGATTGTCTGCTTTTTCTGTTAACCTGTATCTTTTTCAATAAATCTGATTTGCTTCAAGAGACGCCTGGCTCATTTGAACACCCAAACTGAATTCCCTTCAGTTCTGGTGACCAGCCGACGTGATCTGACCCAGGTGACCTGTGAATAGCCGAGCAGAACTTCGTGACTGACAGTGCAGTGGGCCCAAAAACAACAGAGAGGTAAGTTGACACCCTGAAATACTCAAAACAACAATTTGGCCTAATATCCAAATTTACTGCACTGAAGCACACGGGAGTCTATCGGATAAGGACTCTTGGTTAAGTTAAATAAATAATTTGGTTGGTTAAAAGTGGTTCACAGATACGTTTTCAGTTTAAGCAGACAAGGGGGGCCGGTTCGGCTCGGTTCGGGAGCAGTGGGTTACGACCCCTCCTCCGTCCGAGAGCGGCCGAGGAGAGTGTGTGGCGCGCGCACACATCTGATTAAAGTTCACGACGAGGTGATCGAACGCTGAGGTTCAAAGTTCACGACGAGGTGATCGAACGTTGAGGTTCAAATTACTTACTTTTGGGGAATACACGCTTTCTACTTAGGCCGTGAGCAGCCGGTCGTGGGTCACGTGGGGTGGATCCGTTCGTCCGCGTGAGGAGGGGGAGTCACGAAGACTTGTTTCACTGTCTAGTTTAGAAAAGCGTTTCCGGGGCGTCCGATTCTTTGAGTAGCTGGGAAGAGGTTGTTCGACTTGTTCCATGACCGCGCATGGGGAGAAAAAACAACCGCCGCTTGTTTCTTGGGTCGGACGCAGCCGAAGTCTGAGCGACGTTGAGGTCGCCGGAAGTTCACGCTGAGGTGAAACTACAGCTCCCAGTGTGCCTTGCGCTGAACTTGCGGATCAGCACAGTGGAATCGCACTGGGCGGTGCCCAAAGAGGTCTGTAGAAAAAAGAAAAAAAGAGAGGAAGCACCCAAAGAGGGTTGCATAAAATACGGAAGCACATTGATGCCACTTAGGGCTTATGTTTAATTTGTTTTAAAATACTTTGCGTCGCATTTCTTTAAATTTTTAAGGTGAATCATTAATTTAGGGGGGAAGAGATCTCAATTAGTTTCAAATTAGGAATTTTTAATAGTCTGATAAATGTTTGTGTGGACTCAGATGTGTGTGTGTTGAAAGTGTTCCTTATGAGATTGATGTGTGGTGTTGCCATGACTCGGCCAGCAGAGGGAGCTGTTGTTTAACACAGAATTAAAAGCCTGAACCCAGAGGAGCACCTCACACTGTTTAGATTTTTTTTACTGTGTTACACAAGAGAACTCAGCGAGTGAGAGGAACGATTGTGGAAAAATAAAGCTTTTGAGTGAATGTTGTGTATGAAACCAGTCATGGAGCACATTAAGGATGAACCGAACTGTCAAAAGGAATCTGTCCATGAACAATTGACCAGGGTTCAGGCGGTAATAAGCATAATACATGCTGCTGATCCAGCGAAGTCGAAACAATTGAATGCTTTAATTATACAAATTGTGAAAGCAGCAGAAAATTCAGAAAAATCAACAGACAACCTGACACAATTAGTTTGGACGAAGGTGAAAGAGCAGAAAAAATTGCTTGATGATATAGAAACCAAACAAACAATTAGTACATCATTTTGGGAGCGTAGCAAGCTTAATAAGGGTCAACAACAACAGAAGCGGAGGTGTACAAGCAGTTAGCTTTGTTATCTCAGAGCGTACAAAATGTTAGTGAGACAAACAGTTGCACAAAAATAGAGGAAAAAACGACACCACCTCCATACGCGGTCAAGGCCACCGCCCCACCTGCACCATCAGCAAGCCAGTGCCCCCTGTTTGAAAGAAAGAGGGGTGCGAGGAGGGGTGAGGAGGATGACACTGAGGATGAGGATCACGTTCGGCCTGGTGGAACCATGGAGCAGAGAATGAGAGGTCAGAGAGCACAACATCTCCAGAGTGAGTTTGACCGGGAAGTCAGTTATGCTGATGAGAGAAGAGATAGGGAATGGCCAGGCTCATTGTCTCCACGTCCACGTGAGTATGACAGAGAGGAAGAGAGTCAAGCTGAGAGACGCTACGAGGAAGAAATGGGGAGGGGGTGTTACGGCCCACCCAAAGCAGGTAGCAAGCATGCTGAGAGGAGCAAACATGCAGGGGATCCGCAGGCTGAGAGGAGGTAAAAGTTCTTCTTTAAAGGGTCAGTGTCAGGCACCGTGGCAGTCAGAAGATGAGCTGGTGAGAGGGAGACCACACGCACGCCCAGACAGTCCAGTAGGTGAGCCGCCGAGCAGGACAGAGGACGACTGGTACACTAGATCAGAGATAGGATATACGGGCGTACAGGCGTACCCCCCACTTAGAGAGGAGCAAGATGAGACGAGGCAGTTAAGTGAAAGGCTATATAAGGGAACTCAGCTGCCATTGATGACCACAAGGGGTCCATTAGGTCAGGTGACCAGGTATAAGCCTTATAACATACGCGATGTGGATTCTCTCGTTTCGAAACTGCCGGATTTGGTGGATGGCGCGGCGAGATGGTTGGATCGATTTAATTCTCTGACTGTAGGGGTCAAGTTGTCAGTGGGAGATCTAAATGCCACATTTGCACGCTGTGCTAACACAAACACGTTCCAAACATACCTGAATTCGGAGGTACGGTTCAGAGGGTACCGATGCAGGATCGCAGAGGTTCCTGATGATACTCCTTTAGATGAAGTATATATGGATATTGGTCCAATTATAAAAGCGCTGTACCCTCTGCCAGTGGGGGAACAAGTCCCTGAGTTTCAGTGGGACAGAAAAATTGATCCGTATACATTCATGCAGGAATGTAAAGAGACTTGGGAGAAGGTCACAGGGGAGCGGGCCCATGAGCCAACAACAGTTTTACCAACAACAACCCATGCCTTCAGCAGCGGCCATATTTCAGAAAAGCGGTTCTTGACGGACTCCCAGCTGAGGTGGTCGATGAGATGGAGAAAAATCCAGACATGATCACGGCCACACCAGACCGATGGGAGAAACATGTCGTACATCGTTTGAAGTATGTTAAAAAACAGGAGGATAAAGAGGCAGCCGAATTAGAGGTTGCAAAGAATCAATTAATTAAACTCCAGCTCTCAAGTGTCAGACAAACAGTTAATGAAAAAGCAAAAGAGAAAAAACAATTAGTGGTACAAGAAGTACCAGCTAACTCTAAAGAAACAGGAGGGGCAGTAGACGCCCCTGGGGTGGTTGCTATGCAACAGTGGTCTGAAACTCCTGGCCCGCGAGGCAGAGGTGGACATCCAGCAAGAGGAGCTGGACGTGGTTGGGCAGGTGGCCAGAGAGGGCGAGGGGGAACCTGGAACACAGGGGCTCCACAAGGGGGGCAGCAGAGGGGTGCCTGTTTCGTTTGCGGGAAAATGGGACATTGGGCGCGCACCTGTATCCACAGACAACAGATGTGGGGACAGCAGCAGCCGTACCAACAGCCCATGGGTCAGCAGCAACCCATGGGTCAGCAACAGGCGTACCAGCAACCCATGAGCCAACAACAGTTTTACCAACAACAACCCATGAGCGCACCGCAACCCTTTCAGCAGATGCAGATGGGAGGTCAACAGCAGCTACCTCAACAACAACTACCTCAACCACAACCACTGCAACAGACTCTACCTCAGCAGCAGGCAGTCCAGCCTTCCCTCACGACAGGGGGACGAGGCTTCCAACAACAATGAGACACCCCACAGAAAATCCTGAGCGTTGGGGGAGGGGCAGACCCAACCATTGAAGTGCAAGTGCGAAATGAGAGCTTGCAATTTCTGGTCGACACAGGAGCGACCTTTTCAACAGTGACTCACACCCCACCTGACTGCGAACTGTCACAGAGGTCAGTGGAGGTGATCGGATTTTCTGGGGCTACACAAAGACTGCCTGTAACGAGCCCACTACTGATAAGAGTGGGGACACAGACTCTGAGACATCCATTCGTGGTGGCAAGAAATGCACCCGCCAATCTGCTGGGAAGGGACATGCTGATCCGACTGGGAGCTTCAATTTTATGCTCATCAGATGGACTCATGGTGAGGCTGCCGGACGGCACCTCACTGAAATGTGGCCAGTTCACCACTACTCACTCACAGTGCGTGATACAACCAGTACAAAATGAATACGCTGACATGTACTGGGGGCTACTTGAACCTGAAGTCATGGGCGGAGGAGGTATCTATTCTGCTTATCTTGCGTGGAAACCACAGATACAGGAACTCCAGCCGTACTCGACCCCACCAGACCCTCCACATGTCACCCTCTTTTATGACAGGAGAGGAGATGAGGTGTTTCAGGAACACTTTGCAGAGCAAATAGAGGGTAAAATTTGGCCAATTACAACAGGTAATCTTTATGTGGGAACAGAGGGAGTAGCTGCAATTGTTAATTTAACCCCTGAACAGCAGGAATGGTATATGATGGGCACCGAAGCTGTGCCTCATATTTCACTAGGTTTAAATCCAAAATTTCAGGCTAAAGACTTGGGACCAATGGTAAAACGGGCTTCAGAAGCCGTTGACTGGGTAAAAACACCCACACCACTTGTCTGGCATTCAGAGAGCTGCGGGTGTTATGCGATTGAGTCTATTGCACATGATGTGGCTAAAATGCAACATGAAGAGCTCCCCATGGAGCACGGTCGTGAACAAACTGACCACCCGCGGGCCGGTCAGCTGATTGATAGCATGCCTGAGGCGTTGTGGTCGAAAGGCCCCACAGATGTGGGACTGATTGCCTGCCCGCCCATAACGTTTCAGGTCCAAACTACTCACCCACTGTGGATTAAACAATATCCTCACAAACAAATTGCAGAGGAGGGTATTGCAGAAACAATCCAAGGTTTGAAAGAGAGTGGAGTGCTGGAACCTTCACAGTCGAATTGGAACACACCCATTT
>JBBPBX010038101.1:0-20758 GCA_038048925.1 Garcialebias charrua
TCAGTTGTGTGAGAATGTACTAAAGGCTTTGTGCTGCAGACAGAGACCTCCTGGGAGATGAGCTAATACATTGTCATCTTCTTGGTCTTTTTGCTGTCATTGCTTCTTTGAAGATATTTTCTCAGCACTTTCCCATGCACTTCGTTGCAACACTGTGGATATTTGGAACATGGAAGAACATACCCAAAGCCAGTTTAGTGTCGTGCTCACGGTGCCTCATGTTTGATGCATATTTCACTAACTACCCCAGCAGAGAGCAGAGCCAGCTGAGAGAATAAGCGAAGCCAAGCTCCACCACTGTGTTAGCATACTGAAAGGCTCAATAATATATCACCCACTTTTTGTTCCTTACACAGCATCTATCATCTCAGCATAACACAGTGAAGCTGGAAAAGCCATTTTCCATAACCGTTAATAGGACAAAGATTGACAATGTGTGCATGTTTGTGTGACTTTGCACTTACAACACACAGTTCTGTGCAGAGGCATTATGTGTAGAAACATGTGTGAATGGGTGTAGGTCTTAAAACCAAGCTAAATACCTCAGTGCCTTGGGGGATCTAGGACACACAAAGTTGTCATTGGTTTGGATTGCACACATGGGAAGAATTCTGCGGCTGAATGATGTGATATATTAGGGTGTGCTCTGCGGCAACGTATGGTAATTTGTGAGACTTATTTAATCAGGTAACATTGAATTCCAGCCAAATGGAAGACTGCGGGAGCAAGGTGATCCTCTGATTTTTTTTTTTTGCCAGTTAACTTTATTATCTGCTCTCTATATCTTTTGCATCCTTTTAAAATAGGTGTATTAAATAACTTTGTACCCAATGACAAGCTTAAAATTATTTTTATTGTAAATTAACAGATAAAGGTTAGTTAAGATCAGAGAGATAAGATGAAATATAACTTTATTGCTCCCACAGGAAATTGTTGTGCCAGAGAATACGGAGGAACATACACACGGACATCCTGATGCATGCTCAATAATCCAGGTAGAAAAATCTAAAAAAGTTAAGTCTGGTCCTCTGGGCATTCAAAAAACAAACAAAAAAAGTAGAAACTTGATTGTCCAGAGGAACAGACTTAACTTTTTTAGATACAAAAGAACTCACACAAAATATAAAAAAATAACAGAATAAATTAAAAAAAAAAAGATAATATAAAAATACGAACAATTAAGGTCTAAAACTGGTCCGGTGCAGACAGAAACATTAGTTAAAGGGTATTTTGTTATTTCCCATCTGAAAATACGAACAATTAAGGTCTAAAACTGGTCCGGTGCAGACAGAAACATTAGTTAAAGGGTATTTTGTTATTTCCCATCTGAAAATGAATGTTGCTGTTAAAGATACATAAAACGATCAATCATATAGAGATATTAATGAATAAAAAATTGCCATTGGTTAGTTTAGTGGCTAACTGATGATCACAAATAAAGTATTTTGGGCTGCATTAGCTTGGTGGTCAGTGCCATGGTCTTGTAATTCTGAGGTTGCGGGTTTGAGCCCAGGTTGCGTCAGGAAGGGCATCCAGTGTAAAACAAATTGCCAAATCTTTCATGCGAGTTTGCTCGCTCTGGTGACCCCTGAAGAAGGTAGCAGCCAAAAGGAACATACTTACTTTCTATTAAAGGAACGCTGAAGGTATTTTATGTTGTTTGTTCAGATTTAAAATGGTAATTGCATTGGAATGATGGCACAAAATCTGTGCCTCACGACTTAATGTTTCCAGCACAACGTTTGAGGCTGAAATGTTGATTTTCATCAGCCCCCAAGTGCGAAGGGAAAGGACTTCACACATTACCAGCTTGTCTTGTTGTTGTGCTTGTTTTCCACGGATATGTGCTGTTTTCGGTTTCAGTGTGTCTGGGGTTGAGGGTATTTATTCATATTTTGGATTACGGTGTGTGTTTGTATACCTTGGTGTATTTGCAAGGATTCAGGCATTCAGGCCTGGTGCGATAAACAATAAATCAATTAATCGTATGATGAATGAAAATTATAGACCTCATTTTCATTTACCGACTTTATCTTTTCTTCGTGTCTCTCAACTCTGGTGCTCTTCACTGATCCCTCCCTTTCTCTTTTCTGTTTAAAATTTGTTTTAACCATCCAAAATCATGTTTTTGGATCGTTAAAAAGCAGCTAAGATGAGAAGCTAAGATACGAGCTAAGCTAACAGGCCGACCTCGGGAATAACCTTCCATCTTGTTGAAACCCATGCCTTCGTGTAAAAAGTTGTTTTTCTTTGCAAAAAGAAGCTGAGAACGTGTTTACTGGTTTTTTTTTTAATTAAAAGCTTTGTGTGAAAAATGCTATGCTTAAGAGCTCAAATCACCGAGCGTCCGCCATGTCACCATGTCAGCCCATGTCACGTCAAGGGCCCTCCCTCCCATTTTTCTTAAAAAGACAGCTTCTCAACTATCCATCCATTGATTCAAACAGTCTTATACTGTCATCAGGTGGTCAAAAAAGGTACTACACTCCAAACAAATCAACGTTCTTCTAAAATTTGACAAATAAATATTGTTAAATTTCAAACAATGTTATCGTTCATTGCAATAATTTCTAAGACGATTAATCGCCCAGCAAAATTTGTTCTTGTGACAGGCCTGTTTGTACAGTAAAAAAACTTAACACTTGAACATTTGCTTTAAAGCAGCAAACAGACTGACTTGAGGGCAGACTGTAATGTTGCATTGACTAATAATGTGCAGAAAGAGAATCTGACAACATCTCCTACAAGAGGCAATTCAGCCACTCGCTCCCAAGTGGAAACAGAAGCTGTTGGGAAACGCTCATCAAAGGGCAGCGAGCTGTCCACCTGACTTGGCCGGCTGTTGCCTGACCAGCTGATAACCAGCTGACAGAATGATAGGTCCTTTGTAGTGTTACATTTTTGTCTCTGCATTCTCTGGCTGCTCTCAAATTAAATTCAAGCTTTTGAAGTTGGCTCATATGCCTCTCCGCACCCTCACATCTTCTCACCCAATCCTTCCACTTGGTCGGACGTCTTGTCTTTTGAATGCGTTTTGCAGACTCGGGCTCCCACAGCAGGATCTGAAATCCTCAAACCCATTTACAAAAAAAAAGAAAAAAGAAGAAGAATACTCCCTGTGGCATCTGCAAACTTGTCAGCAGCATATCCTCCCAGCAGCAGAAACACAACAACTACAGCTTTCTTTCAGTTCCCGCCATCCAGTCTACACGCTGCCTATTGTCTTTGGCTTTTATTGTTTTCCTCCAGGCTGCTGGTTAGTCACACAACAAGCCAAAATGGCATACCTGAGGGTAGTGACTATCACGTTGTTATCCTAAGAATTGACAGCCTGATACATAAGCACACACAAGCTGGTAGAAGGTGTTTTTAGACCCAGAGAAGCAGCCAAAAACCCCTGTAGTGCCAATTACACATACAACTCTAATCTCTTGAGCAAGCTGGATGGACAGAGGAGGAGACAGACGCAAGGATGAAGGGCTGAGATGAAGATTGGCCATTGTAAAAAATATTTGGCAATGCACTGATGTAACAAAGTATGAAAAACTAAACAGAAGCAAGAAAGATTTGCAGATTAAAAATAGGATCTAGTAAACGTTTATGGTAAAAAAAATGTGGAAAAATGTTAGAGAAACATCAATTCCAGTTTGATCGAATTTCAGTTTCTTTTTAAGAGTCAGAGTCAGAGATTCTTTCACATGTGGTACATGGTGCGAATGAAATTGTGTACACAGGGTCCCAGTTACATCCAACAATAAAATGTAAAAGAAAAACAGTAATAACATCTAAGATATGAACTAAGAAAAGCATTAATTAAAAAATACACTAAGGACTAGTAGCATAAAAACAATATGTCGAACCGCATCACAAACATGAGTCTGTGTGAGCAGATGAGCACGAATGAACACAGCAACATGAAACAGATTAGCAGTAACATGAAACAGATCAGCAGCAACATGATTTGATTTATTCACAGTGATTATTCTGTTAGATATTCATGAGTCTAACAGCCTCAGGGTAGAAGCTGTTCCTCAGTCTAGTGGTTCTACATTTAATGCTCCTCAACCTCCTGCCTGAGGGGAGCGGGGCAAAAAGTGTATATGCTGGGTGAGTGGTCCTTCATGATGCAGGTGGCCCTCCTCCTGCATCTGGAGGTGTAGATGCCTGTGATGGTGGGGAGACTGACTCCAACAGACTTAATAATAATAATAATTAATTCAATTTATAACGCACTTTTCATTACTGAAAATCTCAAAGTACTTCTGTGCAGCCTTCATGCCACACGTTGAGGCTGGAGCACAGGGTATTCTCTTTAAGAGCGATAACTAACTGCATTAATGTGGATTTATTTAGTAAATTTACAAATCATAGAAAGCAGTTCATAACACAACACATTTGAACATCAAGAGCTAAATAAGCATAAACTAAATTTCGGGCATGTTTTAAAAAAACTCAAATTAACTCTTTGATCTTTTCATTTATCTTTCACTGTATTGAACATATACTAAACTCATAGGTTTAAAGTAGCAGTCAGTAACTTTAACTAACTGCATGCATTATTAAAATATACAAATGACTTGATAGGCAAGTTGTTAAAACTGTATGAAATTATAGCTTGAATATATGCATAATAAAGCAATTATGCTATTTTCCAGCCATATTTACCCCGTTGCCTATAAATCTCCTTTAAAAATCACCTTTCAGATTGGCCCATTGTATTTAATGTACTTCTTATCAAACACAAAAACATGTTTTACAGTGTTAAAACCTTCTTGCTTGTTGAATTCTGTCCACATAGAAAATTTATTTTCCCCTCTGCTTGCAAATTAAATAAAAAAATTAAACAACTGGACTTTACTCAATTTAAGTGGCAGCTGGTGCTATAGGTGAAAACTTGACTGTTTCTGAACAGCAATGAACACATCGAATGTTTTCCTTTATCTAAAAATAAGACCTTAGTGATGGTACAGATAACTTCTGCACTAAACACATCCCATACATTAGGACTGCTATTGCTTTTCTATGAAAAAAACTACATATAGATTTTTATACGTCTGATCTTCTACTCCCGGTCAATCTGAAATGTGTCAGATTGCAGCTGCCTGCAGAGCACTCAGCCCATCTCTAAAAGTAGGAAACATGGGGAGAGAAGCGTGTTTGAAAGAGTGAAAGCAGCCTCCAGCCTCTGCACAGTGTTGCATGCAGTGCTCCAGGTCAAGACACACATCTGTCTCTCAAACTTCTATCACTCAAAGTGATACAGCCTTGAGAGCCCCAAAGGCGCAACGAGAAACTACTAAAGCCTGACGTCTCTTTTACCTAAAGCTTCATCAAAAGGCAACAAGGGCTTCCTTTAACGTGTTATATCTGCCTGTCACGTCAGCCGCCTCCATCTCTCAATCTTTTCAGCTTTCCCCTTCTCTGCCTTTTTCAGTCTTTACCTTCTGCACGTAATCAGCGACTGAAAACCCTCGCCTTCGTCCTTTTTATTTATTTATTATTATTTATTAATATTTTCTGCTAATACTCCCCCTCCTCAGTGCCATGGTAATGTTCTCTGAAATTACAGTGGGGTAAACAGAGCAGGGAGTCGAAATGAAATAACCGCTACCGGGGCTGTCAGGTCTAGCGAGGGAGCCATCCGTCAGCAGGAAATGACACGTCGTCCAAACCTCCATTCCATCACACGTGCACGCAGTTTGATTCCTCCTCTCCTGGTGGCAAGGTTAAGGAATTATGCTCATCAAAGCCCGAGCGCAGCCTGGAGCCTTTCCATTAACCTTATACAACGCTGGTCAATGGCGAGGAGATGGAGCGATGAGGCATTTCTCGGAGCTATACATGCACAAAGCTGGAAAGGTATTTACACGCAAGTGTACAATTTAAACTGTATCTTTTAGTGGAACAAAAGCCCCATACATAATTACACTAAGATAGGATACACACTGGAACGCACAGCCACACACCTCAATTACCGTTTCATTCATAGCCTGACAGCATAGCATGTGCAAAGGCTGACATTAAAGGAAATTAAATCTCCTTGTGGAATGTGCCAGCCCATCTCACCTCCCGTCAAAATACTCCCATTTCCACTCCTCTCCCTAACCTTCTCATGTGGGTATTTAGGGCTTTGTGGTGCGGAACGTCATCAAAGAGAGAAGTTAGCGAGGCGGTCGTGCTTAAAAAGGAGGGCCTCCCTGCGATAATGCCCGCTGCAAACAGAGCCCTCTACAATTAGCCCACGCACCCAAATTACCGCTTCACATTCTGCACAAACTGGCTCGCCATTTGTAGGAGAAAGTGCTTTCATTCCAGTCTGCGCACACGCAAAATACGCCGACTTACTGCTGGCTTAGCCCAGCCAGTAAGTCGGTTAACTCTGTGATCCAAACCTCCTTTCTGCATTCAGATATGAAGCCCGTCTGACATAATCCTGAACAACATCAGCTCATATAACCGGTGAAACTCAAAGGAAAGCGCAGCTGCCGGGCCACGCACTCCCAAGAGACTTAGCAGGAGACTAGCCGTGTTTCCATCAAGGTTTCTAGGTGCGCATTTTGAAGTATCGCAGCAGAAAAGCTTAATGGAAACGGCAAAATCCGTATTTACTTTCTCAAGTTCGCCAAAAAGTTTATACGCTCGCTTGAGGTGGTTTTTGGGATGTTCGAAAATGAGCAGATGCGCACAGCGACAGATGGAAACACATTTGCCGACTCGTGCTGCCGAAGCGAACATTCACGTCACGTGACTGATCAGCTGTTTCCGCTCCGGACAACATGTAACATCGCTAAAACTAGTTTGTATGACAGAATAAATACAACTCGACCGATAGCAACACGTACCTGAAATATTCTCTCCATTTTGACGAGATGTGTGGCCAGGTTCTGTTTTCAACTGCTACTTCCTGTTTACTGTAGACATGCGCAGTGCCGACGTCTGACGTAATGACGCTGACGTCTGACGTAATGACGCTGTGCGTGGCTTGGTAGATGCGCTTCAAGCCAGCAGATGGAAACACTTCTGCTTCGCATTAATTTGTATTTACATATTTGCGAGATTTCAAAAATTAGCTCAAAAATCGAAATGAAAATGGATGGAAACACAGCTAGTGACACATGTATAGTCGATTTTTAAAGGCAGATTTAATTAAGCCTCATTCACTTCCGTATTCTGCATTATACAAACTCTGAGCTACTCTTTCTCACATGCTCTAAAGCCCTCAACCAACCTGCAGAGGTAGGAGGAGTTGTGTTAAATAATTGAGTTCACGGTTAAAGGAGGAAAAAGCTGTGGTCTCCGGCACCAGCTTCCTCCCAAAGGTTTTAATCAGATCAAACATGTCCTGTCAGATAAAGCAGCTAATTAATCAGGGGAGAGACCAGTCCTTTCCTCTCACAGATGGAGAGATGGAGGCGAGACACCGGTGTAGGCAGTGCTTCTCCTCCTCTTCTTCTGACTCTTCCTTTATCGTCAGAGGGAAGAGAAGGAGAGAGCAAGACAGCTTTGCCTGTGGTGAATCACAGAGTCTTTAAGGATTTTGTCTTTTTTTTTATCAGCGTCTACGCAGCCTGAAGTTTTCCTACAACCCCCAGCTGAGAGGATGACAGGCCTCTCATTTCAAGACTTACTGAAGCTGCTGTTTACAGTACTAAACATGTGCATGAAATACCATTTTTGAAGCTAAATCAGTTTATTTTAAAAGCTAGATTCACAAAAAGTGTGAACATTAAATTAAATATAACTATTGAGCACATTGTATTTGACTTGACTTGCGTTAGTCCCATGAGACAATGCTATTTTTAAAAGAATATATGCTTTGTAATGTTCCTGATGTTGTTCTTGGCAGATTCAGCAGTTTTTGCCTCATATTTAAATTGAAGTCAGTTGTGCAGACTATTGCTTTTCTACACGGTTATACCTTTAATGCTCAGATTATTGATCGAAACGAGGCTTTTACAATGAATAAAAACAAAAATAACATTCATAAAACTAATTATTTACTTCAAAATATTGTTTTTTAGCAGATACTAGAACCAAATGATCCATGATCTGTTTAGTTTACAACAAATTACCCTTGTATAAAAAACATGCATTTACTTTTAAATAAAATAAGATTAATAGATTGTGTTCAGACGGTTGCTGAGGTGGAAATTTCATCCAAATGTTGCATTTATTACTGATTATCTTCCACTGGCTTGTTACCACACCACGAGCGGCTGGCTGAAGTGTTGCATTTGTCCTTGACAGATTTAACTTGTGATGGTCCTGGCTGCTGCTCGACGAAAGGCTTGGAGATGTGATTCTGAAAGAGAGAAACTCTGGCTAGCTGCCTGATTGGATGAGTCGCTTATCACCTGAAGGAAGGATGGACTGAATGTGATTTAAAAAGTTTGGAGACTATACGTCGGCTAGAACTTCATTAATTTACAATTGGCACTAACGATGGCATTTCACGCCTAGTTTAAGTACTGAGTGGCTTCAAACATAAATATGTGTCATTTAGAGACTTGTGTTTTGATGACATGGATCTGAGAATGATTGATTGGTGAAGTCTCCAGCTGTTCGGGCTCGCTGCACAGCCTCTGCTACCCCAGGCTAAACTCATCACCAGCTGTGCAACCTCACCCAGCATGCAGCAGCCAGACGTTCCCGTGAAAACATTTTCTTCATACAAAATGCAAATTGTTTAATGAAAAATACAGCATTATGCAATACGTTAACACAGATGTGTACTCTGATGACTCTTTCTGCGCACACAAATCTTTAAAATGACCAACACACTTATCCAGTCTCTCTCACTCACAGAGCCTGAGGCTCAGTGAATTATTGATGTGTCCGTATCACATTAGTGTAGATAAATATGTTTGTCTCAAAGGCTAAATGTCATGTGGATTTGAAGTTTGGTGACAGTTTGCTTTGTTGTTAACTGTTTGCACATGACACCAAGCTGATGCATAATTTACAGTTCCTACGAGTCATAGTGATGCTTTTTTTTTTGGTCTAAATTTATTTTTCTCCTCCTTTTTCCATGTGCCCATCGTGGCCCTGCAGCAACAAGAGCAGGACCCCACCAACCTCTATATCTCCAACCTGCCAGTGTCTATGGATGAGCAGGAGCTGGAGAACATGCTGAAACCCCTGGGTCACGTCATCTCCACGCGGATACTGAGGGATGCTAATGGGGTCAGCAGAGGAGTCGGCTTTGCCAGGTAAATATCCATATTCATAAAACCAACGCGCGAATCCTGGGGCCTCATGTATCAACCGTGCGCACGCACAAAAACATTGCGCACGTCACTTTCCACGCAAAGTGGCGTATGTATCAAATCTGATATGAACGGGAATATCTGCGCATCCACGTACAAATCCACGGCTGCTCCCCTGCTTGCGTACGCACGTTTCTGTGGTTATATTTCCTTTGGCGACACTTACAGGTTATTCAGAGAAACTGTGTCCATGATATGAAAATAATCATAAATCCCACCAAACACACATGATTAACAATTATTACATCCACATGGACGCAATTAGATGAGTGGATATAAAAGCATGCGCCAAATAGTGGCAACGATATTGACAACAATGAGATGTGATTTCTTTAAATAAGAAGTTAACCAAGCTGTACCAACACGCCTACGTTTAGGTCAGTGTGTAGCGCGGTTGCCTTTAGTTCCAAAGGTCATGAGTTCGAATCTCGCATGGTACAACGTTTCTCTTTTTTTTTTCGTTCCAGATTTAAATACACATGAAAACTATTTACAAAACAAGAAATCGTCTGCTTCCTTTCATTTCATGTATTGTTCTATTTCTTGTTGTTTTATTAAATAGTTTTCCTGTGTTCTTTAAATCTGGAATGAAAAAAAAAAACGTTGTACCAAGGGGGAGTCGATCTCACGACCTTTGGGACGAAGGGCGGGCGCGCTCACCACTAACCTATACAGGCATGTTAGAGCAGATGGGTCAACTTCTTGTTTAAAAGTGGATGGTATGTTTTGCGCTAGGCGTGCCGAATAAAACCTTTTTCCGTGCTTCTCTGCCTCACTCAGAAGTGATTCCTGTTCACAGTCCGTGAAGTTCCTCTTTTTTCCACGTTCCGACATGATTTGCAATGGAGCAGAGACGACATTCCTGTCGTGCATGGCATATTTGAATGACTTTGCATATTCATACGGAGGCGTGTCAAAGGCGGAGTCGGCCACTCTCTCATGTGCGCTCAGTTCCACGTTCATCGTGATGTACAAAAGGAATGTGCGTGGATTCAGGTGTACGCAGGGTTTGATAAATCTGGATTTTTTTGTGCGTAGACACTTTTCTGGATTTGTCCGTACGTCACTTTTCAGTAAGAAATCCACGCAAGTCTTTGTACATGAGGCCCCTGGTCCTTATGTTCCGTGTGGGTCAAACTAAAAAGAAATGACATTTTCTGTAACACAGTTTGTACCGTTATACCCTTCAGTCAACACATATTTTCCAAACTACACACCATTTTTTTTGTAACTTTGACTTCATATTTAAAATGTCACATCTCAAGAGCAAGCTGAAGTAACCCTGGTGGCACACACTTATCAGAGAAATATTTTTCAAACTTTTGAAAGCCCCCTCCGGAGCCGCAGTAGAAGCTGCACAACTGTCGTCACAGGTTGGCAACATTTCTTTTGATGAGTTAATTAAACGTGGGTTATTAACCCATGTTTGATTTGCACAAGAACAGATGCACATGCATATGCATGATTATCTGCAGGAACCCTATGAGCACAAACTTAACCACTTACCCTACTTTTCGGCATTTAACACGCTTCTGTGTATAACCCGCTTTGTCCAATTATTGTCAATAATTTGTAAAAATCCATAAATAAGCCGCTTCGCCCTATAAGTCGCATCTATTATGCGTCACCGCTACGCGACGCGTCAGCGCCTCATTTGCCCTGCTGAAAATGGCAGCCACAGAAGCGAGCCAGCATGGAAGGACTTTACAAGATTAACACGGTAAAAACAATTATTTCTTTGCTGCGAAAAAATATATTTCTTAGCTGACATTATAGCACAAGGGTTCCTGAGCTTAACCAATTCACGAAATGGTCAAATCTGCTGGATTTAAATTGTTTCGGTTTGACTTCTTCCAAAACAGTCTCGTGCGCTACTAAAATAAATTATAAAAAATTGAATTTTATCTCAAATGTCTTATACAGGTCAACAGTTTGTAAATGAAAACCCATATAATTACACTCTGTAAGCAGAAAAAATATCCACCGAGTGGTTTATGATTTATAACAATATAAACGGAAATAAAACCAAAGCTACGAGACGATTCCGTCTCTTAAAAAACGAATAAAAATTTGAATTTTTATCTCAAATGTCTTATACAGGTCAACAGTTTGTAAATGAAAACCCATATAATTACATTCTGAAAGCCTAAAAAATATCTGTCGAGTGGTTTAAGAGCTGTTTATCTAAACAGTAGGTATCTGTTTGCGGTAGCTATACTGCTAACAACAAAGCTACCGTAAAAGAGCGAGTTTTTTTACCTCTAAATATCTTCTGCAGCTAACAGTAAATGACCACCAAATAATTACGCTCTGTACGTTTCAAGAAAATCCGCGGTGTGGTTTATGAGTTATCTTGCAAAAAAAAACAGCTAACAACACAGCTAACAGTGGTTAGCTCCAGAGCAGGAGGCCGGGCAGCGACAGAGTCAGTCCGACCAGAGGAGGCTTTTTTCGGACACATGAGCTAGAAACGGTCGGTGTGCTCCTCTGGAAGTGTCCCCCTAGCGGACAAAAGTGGTACTGCGCCATTTTTTTGCCCAAAATGAAAAACAGCGATATCAGAGCCAAAAATGGGTCTAAAAATGTGGGGGGAAATCCATACATAACATGCTTCAGTGTATAAGCTGCAGGACATTCAAATTAGTAAAAAAAAAACTGTGTGTTATACGCCGAAAAGTACGGTACTATCTCCCAATGATTTGTTTCTTCTTTAGTTCTGCGTGCCTGTGCATGTGTTTCTGTGTCTGAGTATTCACCAGCATCCTTACGTTATAGCCTCTTCAGCTATATTTCCATCATTTACCAGTTCATTTCTTTTTCTACTTAGAAAAGTTTCCACTTGAGTGTAATAATCCCCCAAAGTCATAACGCAGGTTCTGTCCTTGTCTTCGGCAGAAGCCACCAGGCTCTCATTTCTCTCCACACATTTCCCCCTGTTCACCCAGAGGAGGCTGCTGACAGCCACACAACCACCATCTTGCAGGGATTTTTCTTAATCACCTGCTCTGGTTGAACTCTTCTCCTAGTCCCTCCTTTATTTCAAGGAGGAGGTTAAAGCAGAACAGATAAGCACACTAAAATAAAACTAAATTCACAGATAGACTATTCCACAACCATGCATGTATAAAGATGTGCACATGTAATGACAATTATTAAAAAGCAGGCACTAAAAACTTCCTTAAACCAGCATGCAGCATCCTGCAGACCAGCAAACAGCACAGCAACAACCTGCCACAGGCCACCTGTTCAAGTAATCCTCAGTGCAACGTGATGGAGAGGAGAGGGTGTGAAACACAGGGCAGGCAGGAAGACGTGCAGAGAGAAAGAAATGTCATGAGACAGATATGAAGATAATATGAGAAATTTTAGGTAAAAGAAAGTGAAATGAATACGCTCAGATGGGAGAAAAAATAATCAGGTTTGGACGGCTTGAGGAATTTAAAAAGAATGATGAAGTGTGTCAGAACAGGAAAAACAAATGTCCCGAGGAGATGAGGGAAATCAATGTATTTTATGAAATTTAGGACTCCCATTAGCTGTGTCAACAGACAGACAGAGAGGCAGCTGCTGAGGGCTGGACTGTGAGGGGCATTAGAGAGAGTAAACTGAGCTAAGTGTTTGTGGGCCGATCCATTACTGTTATCAGAGCCCATTACTCCAGCCCCGGCACTAATCATTGCAGACAGCAGCACCTGATGCCATTAACCAGTGGCATACATGGAAACCTGCCTCCCTGTCCACCTGGCTGACTCACTTAACTGACTGGTTACCCCAAAACCTCGACTGGCTGACTGGTTTGTGACTGCTTTTCTGCCTGTCTGCCTTACTTACTCCTTGTCTACATGGCTGTTCCCTTTAAGTTGGTCTCTCGGTGCAACATACTTGCTATGGGAATTGCGCCCCCGCGTGATTACCTGAAGGAATATACTCACACCTTTACGGCTAGGGGCGTCACCGCCACGCCAGAGGCCCCGCCCTCTGGGTACTTAAAGGAGACCACATACAGCAACCCCTCGAGTTACGTCAGGGATAGGGACCTACGTGTGTGACTTAGGTCGATTTTGTCGTACCTCGCGGACCAAAAACACCTGCCTGTCGTAGGTCCGCGTTTCTGACATAGGTCGCGGATATACCGCTAACGGAGCGCCGCACACATATTTAATGGCATGAGACTGAACAAGCAGACATACTAGGCCATGAACATGCACAGAACTGTACAGTAAATGAATACAGTACTGTACAATAAATAAAAAATATAATGTCTTACTTTGAGCTGGTCAAAGCCTGCCTTCGTCTTTTAGTATTTAGCTCGGGTGCGAGCTCCCCCAGCTTCCTTACGCTCCACACGCACACACGTGGTCAAAACTGTTTAAAAGAATGACTGTTAGCTTCTTAACTTCATACATTTGGAGCCAGAAAAAAAAAAAACTTACTGAAAGCCGTTTCTCCGCGATGTCCTCCATCCAAAACAAGCTCGGCGTTAGCTACGGTTAGGCCCCGCTATTAGCAGCACTGGTTAGCATGTCAGTTCATTCAAAAAGGCTGTCGGCTTTGTATCTCCGCGTTAGCTCGGTGTCCCCCGACTGCCAGGCGGACATTTGCGGCGAGCTCCCGGCCGCAGATGGCCCCTCCGCGGCATGTCGGCTCGGTATCTTCGCCTGTGTTTGCTGCTCTGTTAGCTGCTGTCGTTAGCATCTCGGGCGGCGTTGTTGGAGCCATCGCGGGGCGATCCGCGGCTGCTCAGGCATCGGCTTTGTATCTCCGCATTAGCTCGGTGTCCCCCGACTGCCAGGCGGACATTTGCGGCGAGCTCCCGGCCGCAGATGGCCCTCCGCGGCATGTCGGCTCGGTGTCTTCGCCTGTGTTAGCTGCTTTGTTAGCTGCTGTCGTTAGCATGTCGGGCGGCGTTGTGGCCGCCGATCGCGGGGCGATCCGCGGCTGCTCCTCCGGACCTGAGACGTCCACAGAGTTGACCGAGTGTTTCCAGCTAATTTATCCGTATGAGGCAACCCTGATCGGGCACACGGAGCCAGCTGACAGTAGCCTCTGGAGCTCCATTGCAGTACAGTTGTAAAATGGCGACCGGAAGTGGCGAGCGGAAACGACCGGAAGTTGCGTAAATACGATAAATTTCTAATCAAAACGTAAAATTAATAATTATACTTTATTTATAAAGCCATTTAAAACAACCACAGCTGCAACAAAGTGCTATACACATGAAATTAATAACTTTTAAACACAAAAAAAAAAAAAAAAAAAAAATTTTTTTTTTTTTTAATCATATTTTTATTAAATATGATAAAATCGTAAGTCTGAGTTGCCGTAGGTCGCAGGTGTCGTACCTCGAGGGTTTCCTGTATTGGTTTTATAAATTTTTAAGGTATGTCTGTGGGCTATCCAGACCATGTTCATTCAATTTAATGCACAAAATAATTCTTAGATAATAAGATATCCCCTTTTTAGTTCTGAACAGGCTGTTTATGATAATGAGCTCTGAAGGCCACGCCCTTCAAAAATCTGTTTACATGAACTCCGCCCTCTGTAACAGCCAGTATCACAAATCTGTTGTTGTTTTAAAATTAGCTCTTTTTTATTACTCATTTGACTTACTGTTAGTGCTAGCTTAAGATAACTTACCGAAAGCCGTCTGCGCGCGCCGCCATGAGCTGCTCCTTTTAGCATTAGCCCACCCGAATCCGAGGCTAATGATAGCGCTTCCTCCTCCGGCACACCACCCGTTGCATGCGGCGGTTTGGGAGCGATCGCTGCTCCAGTCCAGACACACACAAAGTTCACCGAGTATTTCCAGTTAATTTATCCATATGAGGCAACCTCTGACCGGACTCACGGACCTCAAAAGCCAGCAGTTCCCAGCAGCTCACGCCCGCAGATGGTCCCTTCGCCGGCGGTCTGCTCGTTTAATTTCTGCCGGCTACGCGTTGGGAGCGATTGCTAATATGCTAAAATTTGAAATAAAACTTAAAAATAACAATTATACTTTATTTATAAAGCCATTTAAAACAACCACAGCTGCAACAAAGTGCTTTACACATGAAATTAAGAACATTTAAACAAAAGATGAGATGAAATCAGGAAAAACAACCGTCACATCTTTTATACTGAAGTGGGTTGAGCCTAACCAGGGGTTGCTAGGTGAGGGGCTGGACTCAAGGTGGGGGGGATTGTCCTGCAGCTTGTGATGTCTCAAACCGTAGGATTTGAAAACGAGACATTTATATCACAGAAAAATTAATCTACTGTACTTAGAGTAAATATACCACTGGGTGCATTTCTTTGGCCCTAGGACCGTTTTTTAAAGAAGTAAATACCCAAAGTAGAGTAAAAAAAAACGTAAAAAAGTTAATTTTGCATCTGTGGTCCACTTTAAGCGGCCTGCGCCCCTCCATCTTTCTCTTTTTGCCCTTCACCTTGCTTAAACCTGAACTTCGTGGGACTTCTCTGTTGTCGCATCGCTTGACTGAGGGGAGCTTGCTCCCTACACTGAGTGTACAGAGAAATTTTCCTGCGTGTTGCTGGGCTTGCGCAAACCGGTCCAGCTTTTTTTTACTCACCTTCGAAGTTTTCTTCTTTCCGTAGCTTTTCGCTCAATGGCGCTAACTGCGTCACAACCTCCTGCTAGCCATTAGCAGGCTAACCAGCGAAAGCAAGACGACCGAGAAGACGGCTTCAAATAAAAGAAAACTAAAAACAACCTTGACGTTTCTCGCTGGACATGGCTCCCGAGAAGGGAAAACGGAGGACAAGGAGGAGGAAAACCAAGGCGACGAGTCCTTGCTCGCGCCCATGCCCCAGTGGATGCGGATACTCCCTCTCGGCGACGGACACCCACGAGGCCTGTCCTGTCTGCCTAGGGATTCTGCACGCGAGGAAAGCGCTGGAATTCCCCAACTCCTGCTCTCACTTCCGTCGAATGTCGGCAGTAGTGAGGAAACGACGGGCTGACGCGTTGGCCAAATCCTTGGCTAGGAATGCGGCGCTGAAGGTCGCACGTCGCATTAAAGTGCTCCCTCCTGAACCGGAGCCTGACAACGTGGACCTGGAATGCAACGGCCGAGTCGGAGAGAACAACATGTCGGACTCCTCAGTTGCCGCAGAGGACTTGACGCCTGAAGTGTCCGACCAAGTTGCCGAATATGGTCACAAAGGGGAAACTGTTGATTCCTCACAGAACCTGGCGCAAATCTTACCGGAACCGGACTTGTCGGTACCTGACCTGTTCAACCTGTTCCACTGGGCGGCAGATGCCTTGCAGTTCACGTGGCCAGACTTCACGCCTCGCCAACAGGCTACGAGGCTAGCGGGGAGCTACTTCTACGCGAAGCAATCGACAACGTTGCAGAAATTACCAATTTTCCCGGACTTCCTCATGGAGCTCAAACGCTCCTGGGCGGATCCCGGAGCTTCCATCATGCTGCCATTATCCCGACTCCTTGACGTCGCGTGAATGGAGACAGCAGGCCTCGCCGACGCACCCCCAATAGAGGAGACTCTGGCGGCTCACTTGGCCCCCACAGTCACGGGGACGAAACCTGCGCTAACCAGCAGGGCCTGCCGCGCTTTGGAGAAACAACTCGAGAAGTGCTACAAGGCTCAGGGCCTCGCCGCTCGTGCAATGAATGCATCGACCATGGTGCAAGCATACCTGGCGGAAAAACTCCAACATATCCAGGTAACAAAAGACGAGCAGGACTCGACGGAAGCCATGGAGGAGGTCCGCCGTGCCTCGGAACTCGTGCTCCGCATGATGGGGACAATAGCCATTTCCCAAGGCAAGGCAATGGCGGAAATAGTTGTCGCCCAACGCCATCTTTGGCTAACTCTGTCAGACCTCCCAGAAAACCAGAGGTCCACTTTCCTCCAGCACCCCATCGAGCCGACGGGACTCTTCGGGGGAGCCCTGGAACGCGTCCAGGCCAGGCTGGAACAAAGACGCACACAGGTGGAAGCCCTCCGCGAGGGGTTGCCAAGGAAAAGCTTTGCACCCCCAAAGGAAGACACGCGTGGCCCACCACAGAAAAGACCTGCTGGTGGCGGCGAAGCCTTGCAATACCGCCCAAGGACCTCTTCAGTGACCCAATGTGGAAAACAGACTCGAACCTGATGTAACAGGACGATCTGACGATTTTACAGGTTTGCCCGCCCACGTGGTATGGGAACCTGACTCTTTGAGTCCAGTCTCCCCTTGTAAAAGACTACGAGGAATGACTGACATGTGTGCGCGCGCCAAACATGACTCGAACTTTGCATGTGTAAACAAAACAAACACTGTTTCAGACATGTACAAAAATAAAAGCACCAAAGCACAGACTGCCCTGGTTCTTGACTCGAGTCCCATTTTATAAACAAACCATATGGTCAAACTATGAACCACAGCAAGATACACGAGCTCTGCCAAGGATGGCCGGATCTCGTGATATCTTCTGTTGGGCCGACCAACCTGCTCAGAGCAATGCAAGAGGGATCAAAGGTCACCCCTTTGGCGCTAAAACACGAGGAGCAGCAATTCAACATGCCCTCCAGGCTCAGCGTGCATGCGTAGGCCTAAAAGGCGTGTTTACCAAATGAGTGGGTCATGACAACGATACGTCATGGACTCAAGTTGCAGTTCTCAAAGAGACCGTCCCGCTTCACAGGGGTGCTGCAATCTAAAATTAACCTTAAACGTGCACACGTACTGAGGGAGGAAGTTTCAACAATGTTGCAAAAGGGAGTGATTAGCCTGGTCCCAGGACGCAAGCTACGCTCTGGCCACTACAGCAAATACTTCCTGGTGCCCAAAAAGGATAATTCCCTGAGGCCAATTCTGGACCTCAGGACCCTCAACAAGAGGATTAAAACATTTAAGTTCAAGATGCTTACACTACGGCAAGTTCTCCAGTCTGTGAGACCTGGAGACTACGCGTGTACAGTGGATTTAAAGGATGCCTATTTCCATATAGGTGTATGGAGGAAACACAGGAAGTTCCTCCGCTTTGCCTTCGAGGGTAACGCTTATGAATTCAAAGCTTTACCTTTTGGTTTAAAGACTGCTCCGTGCACATTTACCAAATGTCTGGATGCAACCCTGACCCCTCTTAGGAATCAAGGACTCAGGGTCATGAATTACCTGGATGGCCTGCTGATTCCAGCAGAAAGTAGAAAGCAGGCTCAGTCACACTCCTATAGGGTGATTTTTTTTCACCTGGAGTCTCTTTGGTTTGTCATAAACCTACAAAAAAGCAATTTGACTCCATCGCGGGTTACCGTATTTTTGGGAGTACAGATCAACACCGTTCAGTACAGAGCATGGCTCTCGAAGGAACGAGTTTCCTCCATTCGCCGTTGCCTGGAAAAATTTAAACTGGACCAACGGGTCCCTGTGAAAACCTGCCAATGCCTCTTAGGCCTCTTGGCGGCAGCCATTCCCTGTGTGCCACACGCATTACTGAAAATGCGGCCCATACAAGTATGGCTAAACCAACGAATACAACCCGACTTGCCTAATCAGGCAGAGAAGGTTAGGATAGACCCAGAGTGCCTGGAGGCCCTGGAATCCTGGAGAGACTTGTCCGTTTTCACGGAAGGGGTCTCATTGGGAAGGGTGTCATCTCGTGTGGTCATCACAACGGACGCCTCAAAAACTGGATGGGAGGCGATCTGTAGAAATCACAATGCCCGTGGCCTTTGGAATGAACAGGAAGCAAGATTGCATATCAACTTCCTGGAATTGTTGGCCGTATTCCTGTCTCTAAAATATTTTTTCAATAAAGGTCTGATTGCTGGACAACACATCCTGGTGAAATCAGATAACGGGACCACAGTGTCCTTCATCAACAGAGAGGGAGGGACGAGGTCTCGGGCCCTCCTAGGATTGGTACATAGGATGCTCACATAGTGTGCTCCAAGAATCTTGTCACTTAGGGCGACTCATGTCCCCGGTGAACTAAATTATGGGGCGGACGCCCTTTCAAGAGGACCCCTTTTGGCATCAGAATGGAGCCTGAATCCACGAATTGTGGAGCAGGTCTGGTCACGATTTGGGGAAGCTTCTGTGGACCTGTTTGCCTGCAGAGCTAGCTCACACTGTGACCTCTACTTTTCCTTGAGGGAAACAGACCCTCCATTGGGTATGGATGCTCTGGCACATGATTGGCCTGCAGGGGTGCTCTACTATGCCTTTCCACCTGTCCCTCTGATCAGGGCAACATTGGAACGGGTACGTCAGGGGGCTCTCTCCTTAATCCTCATAGCCCCAAGGTGGCCACAGAAGACGTGGTTCCCAGAGATGATTTCAATGCTATCTGGGATACCATGGCAATTGCCTTCTCACAGGGACCTACTGACTTAGGCGCATGGGCAGCTTTTACACCCACGTCCAGAGTTGTGGCAACTTTTAGCCTGGCCTCTGAAGGGATCTGGCTGAGAGCCTAAGGCTCTGGTTGCTTTGTCCCAAATCAAAGAACAAAAGTAAAAGGACTTGTGAGGTTACCCTATGCTTGGCTTGGGTTTCTACCTCTACATCGGTCACCCAATTTCTTGTGACATGGTGGGTCCAGTTTTTCCTCCTGTTTTCTCAGGATGTTCCATTGAGAAAAAGGGGATGTTAAGCTTTCACACTGATGGAGCACGCTTAAGCTGTCTCTAGTTGGTGTATACATATATATGCCTAGTGGAAACATCACGTTGGTGTTTCTTGCATTTGGCATTTTTTCCTTTTAGCATGTGCCTGCAGACTGTAGCTGAGGGATGCCTGTCCTTTAGGATGGATGTTCTCACTTGTACTTTGCTGAGCATTTCAAGGGCGTGAATGGATTACGTTCCCATAGCAAGTATGTTGCACCGAGAGACCAATTGAAAGGGAACTGAAAGTTATGCACCATAACTCATGTTCCCTGAAGGAAGGGAACGAGGTGCAACATAGCTGACCCTTTTCAATGCTGAAAGCTCGGTGAAGTGCAATTTTGGAGAAAGATGGAGGGGCGCAGGCCGCTTAAGTACACAGAGGGCGGGGCCTCTGGTGCGGCGGTGACGCCCCTAGCCGCAAAGGCGTGAGTATATTCCTTCAGGTAATCGGGCGGGGGCGCAATTCCCATAGCAAGTATGTTGCACCTCGTTCCCTTCCTTCAGAGAACATGAGTTATGGTGCATAACTTTCAGTTTGCTACCTGCTGGACTCCTACAAAAATAAAGATAAGAAGGAAAGCATCATCAGTTCGTGATGATTTCTGTGAATCTATAAATAAATTACACACTGAAGTTCTTGTGATTGACTCCTTTGCACACTAGAAGCATCCCAGTTTGTCTAAATATAATCGCACACAAGTTTTCATTAAGGATGCACAATATTATAGGCATGGTATCGGTATTGGACGATGTTAGCAATAAAGTTAAATGTCGGACATTGGCCATTCCATCAAATTAACTCACCGATATAAAAGGCGCTGTATATATATATATAAACAAATATATATATATATATATATATATATATA
>JBBPBX010038102.1:6185-24663 GCA_038048925.1 Garcialebias charrua
ACGAGTTACCGCTGCTCATCAAATAGGCCCCCTCCCTCTCGGTTTTCAAATCCCGGTTAAAAACTCACTACTACTCCATCGCTTTCAATGCCAGCTGATTTGTATTGGATCGTTTGATTTATGATCTGCAATGTTTTTATGTTTTTCGTGTTGTACTTCATTGTCTGTGTTGCCTGTTGCGTGTTTGTTTGTCCAGCACTTTGGTGTGGACTTGTTCCTGTTTAAAGTGCTTTATAAATAAAATGGTATGGTATGGTATGGTTACCAGCGCTGCAGAACAGCAGGAGTTCTCGGTTCTGCTTAGTTCCGTTTCTGTAGACCTACCCTGCAGAAATGAACTTCACAATGTTCAACATTCTTAAACCTATTAATTTTAACAACATACTTATATGTAGCTACTAAATTTTACTCAGTACCTCTACAGAACAGCAGCGGCTTGGTTCCGCTCCAACTTGGTGCGGAGGGAGCGTCAGACCTACGGCAGTGCACGTTCCTGCTCGGAAGTCCTTGTGAGCCGGCTAGCAGCTCTTGGGTTCACTAATCATTCTGGGGGTCTGGTTCTGCTCCATTTCTGGTCCGGTTCTGTGCAGCCCTTGAGCGCCAAAGTGCTTTTTTGTGGGGCGGGAGGACCTTTGGATGGCCAGTGCAGGACCTGTAGTCTGGTTGAGTGGTTCGATATAGAGAGATGGAAAAAGACCCAGTAGGCTCCAGAGAGAGCGCTGGACCAATGGCAGTGCAGGTTCCCACTCATAAGTCCTTGTGGGCCTGCTACCAGCTCTCGGGTTCATCAGTGTGTCTAGAATCTGGGACGAAGCCCATCCAGTTTGCACATGTTTCGTGGACATGAAGAAGACGTTCGACTGTGTTCTTTGAGGTACATTGTGAGAGGTGCTCTGTGAGAAAGGGAGCTGGGTACGAATGCTATGGGCTGTAGCAAGTCGAACCCCTTCAGGGTGGGAGATGGACTTTGCCTGGGGTGTCCGTTGTCATATATTATGTTCATAAATATTATGGACATAATTTCTCGGTGCAGCCAAGGGGCAAAGGGATTCCGGTTTGGTGGCCTCAGGATTCCTTCTCTGTTTTGTTTTTTACATGATGTGATCCTGTAAGGTCATCGTGTCGTGATCTTCAGCTCTCACTGGAGTGGTTTGCAGCCGAGTATGAAGCTACTGGGATCAGCACCTCCAAATCTGAGGCCATGGTCGTCAGTTGGAAAAGGGTGGATTTGCTCTCTTCAGGTCAAGGGTAAGGTTCTGCCTCAAGTGGAGGAGTTCAAGTATCTTTGTCTAGGCCCTGGGGGCTCTGCGCTTGGGGTCTTTGGCTCTGATCCCCCCTTTGTCTGCCTCGGGTCTTGGGGAGCGGATCTCTGATGCTTCACGGTCGCTATTGAATGTTCTATTAGAAAAGCCTTATTCACTTATGCATGCTCACAACCACACACACAAATGGATGCAGGGATGTATACTGTATGTAGATATCATATGTCGATATGTAGATGGGTATGTGACTGAATATGAATGCATATGTATGTATATATATTATATATATATTTTAGGTTTAGGTATATATATTTATAGTAATCTACTGCAAAGTCATGAATGTTATGTGTCTTTTATGCATACGTATTTGTTTTGTCGCTATGTTCTGTCATGTACTTCGCAGGATTGCAGACAGCGGTTGGGTGTGTTTGCCTTGTGCTCCTTTTGTGGACATTTGTTTTGTAGTCTTACTTTCTGTCTTTCCTTTCTTTCTATCAAAAAAAATAATAATGATGTGAAGAGGATGGCTGTAAGGTGAAAAGGGAGGCCATCTATAAAAGGAATTTGAAAAAAAAGTTGCTATGTCTGCGTTTCAAAATAGACTGTCCCCACCTTAGATTCACCAAATTATTTAATAAATATGGAATACATGACGACAGTCTTAAATGGGCCAGTAAAATCTATGATTTTTTATTTTATTTATTTTGCTGTAATGGAACCCTCAACCCACCTGTCAATCAATGCAGTAGACTCGTCAGCAACTGACCAATCAGCAACCTCAACTTGTCCTGAACGTCCCTTACCTGCAGAGCTGCAACGGTGTTTGCATTACGAACGCTCTGCGATCATAGAGATTTTAATAATAATTGTTTACATCTTTTGTTTCATGTCAATCTACTGTAATAAACCTTTGTAAAATACATCTGAATGCAGGAAATGGCATCTATTTTATTAAAATTATCTGGGGGAGGTCCCCTAAATCCCACCACCAGCCTTTTATTTGCATATGACATTGTGTAATTTACAAATTAAGCCCTGATCTTAACACTTGTAGCAGGAAGATGGAGTATCCCCCAAACAAGTCATAAGTCCTGTTATTATACAGGACAAAAACTGAGACAGTCATTTACAATACACATACACTCACAACTAAGGACGATTGGGAAGCACCAGCTCATCTTCTGTTTTTGGATTGTGGTGGAAACCAGCAGTGGTGGGCCCTCCGACCGCTAGAGAGCGCTAATGCGCTAATCCGCTTATAGCGTAGCTAAATAATCTGTTAGCTTTACAGCGGATTAACTAACTTTTATAATTCATACGCGGATTTGTGCTATTTTTATTTACAATGCAGTACCGCTAATAACTAATTATCTATCAGTAAACGAAATAACATATTTACGAGCTCGGACGACAGCTAACAGACTATATCCTGTCAGCGCCGGATGTGGTCCGTGACAAAAAAGCATCCCCCTCAGTCTCTTGGTGTGTGCTCTCTCTATAGCAGTTAGCAGCCAGTGTGTTACTCTGCAGCCTTATTGCTTGTTTTCGAAGAGTCAGACGAAGACTTTTTAACATGGAGGGTGAACTTGTGGATGTTTCTCAGCGGCCTACGCGACGCGTCTGGATTTAAAAAAAGAAGTTCGCCACATTAGCACTCTTCAAAATGGCGTCCGCGACGGCCAAAGAAGCCAGGATTTTACAACAAAACACGGTAAAACAATTATTTCTTTGCTGAGAAAAAATATATTTCATAGCTGACGTTATAGCACAAGTTTTTCTGAGCTTGAGAGTTTCACGAAATGGTCAAATCTGCTGGATTTAAAAAAAAGTAGTTCACCATTAGGACTCTTCAAAATGGCGTCCGCGACGGCCACAGAAATAGACCTTTTACCAGTTGACGTCATCGCGCATGCGCACTCGCATTTTTCCAGAATTTTCCGGAAGCACGGGTACGCTGTCGTTACTGGCAACGGTCGCGATGGAGAAATAAGACTTTTATTGTGTTTATAATTGTTCCAGGCAACTTCAACGAGTAAAAGAAGAAGGTGAGACTTGTTCGTTTTACAACGTCCCTCTGGGAAAGTCGAGTAGAGCGACTAAAAGAAGGAAGATGTGGAGCAAACCCGTACCACCGCCGGCCGGTGACCGGTACAGGCAGGATTTCACCCCGGCACGAAGCATCAACGTGTGTGCGTTTTTTATCTGGCATGGACATTAATGATCCAAGCTCCGTGGATTACGTTCCTACATTACATCTTGGATATGGGAAACAGACAGGGCGGAGAACGATCTCCCGCAGCGGAATGCTACTGGACAGCTGCTAAGCTAGCAGCAGCTAGCTAGTTCGACGAGACCGCGTTGTTCTTCGGTCTCCGCTGCGTGTGTGGGGTTTCTGCCTGTTTCGACCTGCGACATGCAAGGAGATTCTTCCTTCGGCCCCACTGAAGAGCAGGTGAGTGGAATGTCAAAACGTTTGATAAGCCAACCGTTAACCGAATCTTCTAAAATCATTAAGCTACCAGTAAATGCATGATTTTTTGAGCCGGGACTTAGGTGCAGGCAGCCCCGCGCGCACGGTTCATCTGTAGCCAGGACTTAGTGGCTCCTAGCTGGGTCCAGCCGGTTCTGGACCTCCAGGGCGCACTGGATCAGGTGTAGCCGGGACTTAGTGGCTCCTGGCTGGGTGAAGGTGCAGGCCAGGCAGCCCCGCGCGCACGGTTCATCTGTAGCCAAAAAAGCAACCCTGTCTAAGACAATGTGTATGGGCGTGCGGTTTCCTCCTCTCGTGTCCNTAAACACAGAGATACAGACTTATTTTTGATTTGATTTGATGTTTATTCATTCATTTTAAAAGAACAATACAAAACAGTTTCATCAGATACAAGGATGAATAGACTTTTAGCTGAATGGATGGATGGATAGACAGTTAGCTGAATGGATGGATGGATAGACAGTTAGCTGAATGGATGGATGAATAGACAGTTAGCTGAATGGATGGATGGATAGACAGTTAGCTGAATGGATGGATGGATGAATAGACAGTTAGCTGAATGATGGATGAATAGACAGCTGAATGGCTGGATAGATGGATGAATAGACAGTTAGCTGAATGGATGGATGAATAGACAGTTAGCTGAATGGATGGATGGATAGACAGTTAGCTGAATGGATGGATGGATAGACAGTTAGCTGGATGGCTGAATGGATGGATGAAGACAGTTAGCTGAATGGATGGATGGATAGACAGTTAGCTGAATGGATGGATGGATAGACAGTTAGCTGGATGGCTGGCTGGATGGATGGATGAATAGACAGTTAGCTGAATGGCTGGATGAAGACAGTTATCTTAATGGATGGATGAATAGACAGTTAGCTGAATGGATGGATGAATAGACAGTTAGCTGAATGGATGGATGAATAGACAGTTAGCTGGATGGATGGATGGATGGATGAATAGACAGTTAGCTGGATGGCTGATGATCTTTAACAAGTTCTAAAATCATTAAAATTTAACCTCAGCTTGTGCCTCTGACCCAACAGAACCTCCTTCAGCAGCAGAACCCTCTGTGGTTCTCTGCAGGACTTCATCAGTCTCTCTCCTGGTTCTGGAGGAGTTCTGACCCACTCTTCTTTCCATTGTTGCTTCAGTTCTTTGAGGTTTCTGCTCAGCTCTCTGAAGGTCCCACCTTCAGGTTCAGGTTCTGGACTCTGACTGGGCCGTTGATTTGATTTGATGTTTATTCATTCATTTTAAAAGAACAATACAAAACAGTTTCATCAGATACAAGAATACAAGTAGGATAAAATGAAAGGAGCAGAAAGAAGATGAAATCTTATTATATCTGCCCCTTATTTCACAGTTTGTTCAACCAATGATAACCTTCAAACTACATCACAAAATGAATAACTCTACTTAATTTTTCTAACTGTAATACACAAACTACATCACAAAATGAATAACTCTACTTAATTTTTCTAACTGTAATACACAAACACACTAAGCTACATCATATATAGTTTTTGAGCAAGTCCTTTTTGACCTTTTTCTTAAATGTATACATTGATTTTGCATTTTTAACATCACTCTCCAGAACATTCCACAATCGAACTCCCTGAATTGAGGTAGACCGTCCCTTTAAGCTGGTTCTGAATTGTGGTTTGATGAATATCTGTCCCTTTGAGATTGTAATAACTTTGTCTTTTTATAAAATTTCTTTGGATATTTAAAGGTAATGTGTTATTATGAGCCCTATACATAACTGATAAAATACTATATTCTACCAATTCCTGGAATTTCAATAATTTAGCTGAAGAAACAAGGTGTTTGATGGGTGACTGAAATGTTTTCTGGTGATTACTCTTACAGCTCTCTTTTGTAAAATAAAAACAGGCTTTGTAATTGTTTTGCACGCTTTTCCCCAAACCTCAATACAATAGATTAAATGTGGAACAATGATTGTGTTATACAACATATACAGAGCTTTATCAATTAAAAAATCCCTGACTTTATATACAGGTACATGAACACACAGCATGACAATCACAAACACCTGGACAACAAAATGGAGGAGATAAGCAAGACAATTAACAGAGAGACCAGGGAGTGTAGGGATGGGGACCCACCACCTGAGAGCAACATGCTTACAACTGTTATCTTGAAGTTCTAGGGTGTAGAGAGCCACAGAAACGGTTATGGTAGGCCGGATTTGGCCCACGGGCCTTGAGTTTGACACATGCGATCTAGTGGTACTAAAAGTAACAAAAGAAGAAAAAAAAAAACAGCCAAATATGTCAGCAGTTTAGCTAACAGACTTTGGAATGGGTACATTTTGTCCTTGTCAAACCTGTTGAAGAGAACCAAACTAAATACTCTGAAACTCAAACAACTTACTGTATAACAGTTCATGCACCGCTAGTTGGCAGTGTAGTGCAAATATTGCATAACTTGCTGCTACCAATTGTTGAATTTAATTAGCGGATTAGAATTAGCTTCCCCTAATTTTCATAAGACATTAGTGCTTTTGAAATTGCGGACCTAAATAAATTAATTAGTGCTTTAGAAATAGCGGAACTAATTTTTGGTTTAGCGTTGCCCACCACTGGAAACCAAATTATTTAAAGTGAATAAGGAAAAACAAGCAAACAGCAAACAGAAAGGCCTCAGTCTAAATTGTATTTAGAAATATTCTTGATGTGAGGAAACCATTCTAACTACTGTGCAGGCCACAGAAACAAAAAGATAACTTAGTGGTTTTATCATTGCTTTGTTATTAAGTTTTAAGATATTTTGTTCTCTGCACTTTTTTTGGACAAACTGTTTTTCTTTTCTTGTTTATAAAATAAGCAAGTCTTCTGTTAAATTGTGGACTTTACACTTTTGTTCTAAAAACTGCTTTTGTGTTGGACAAGGTAAACAAAACTTTTCTCAACTAAAACCTCCCACTCATCTCCTGTGCTTAAGTCTTTATTTTGTTCAACTGTTTTTGCCTGGAGGCCAACAGAGTGCAAGAGAAAACGGCAAGGACATGTTAATGTTTCCATCTCATCTGCTCAAAAAGCACTTTTTGTTTATAGGGACACAACCAGCTGTGCTCTGTTTGCTGCCTTGGAAAAAAAAAAAGATTGCTCTCTGCTACTTTGGTTTTCTGTATGCAAGGATATAAACCATAGCACTATTTCACTTTAGATATACTTTAGATTTACTTTTGATATATTTTTAATAGTCATTACATTAACTTAATGAAACATAGTTAAGTAAAAAATATATATATTTACTTGTGCATTAACTGTAAATTAGTTCCAATTACCTGAAGAATCCAATTCACTATTGTTTGTATTTTGTAGTTTTACGGTTGTCAAGATTGAAAAACTAATATTTATAGTTTTGGAAAGTGACCGAGCCAAAACTGCTTAATACAAACCTCTACACTCTTGCAGCATAAATGCAAATGTCAGATAATACATTATAAAATGTAGTTTTTCCATGAGAAAAAATGTCTGTAGGACTTAGAAAGCGATTCTTTTTTTAAAATAATCTTACTCTTACATCATTTGATAAATATTCTAGTGCAAGTTTGTCTTTGACAAGGAAAAAAAAAAAATATATATATATATATATATAAAGACATTCAAACAAATATGTCTTCTTCTTCTTCTTTCAGCTTCTCCCTTCTTCAGGGGTCGCCAGAAGAGACAAAGTCACACGACGACTTGGTAATAATTTTTTATACCATGTTCCCTTCCTGACACAACCACAGACCACTGAGCTACGACAGCCCTCTGTGTGGAGCAGAGAGCTGCTATCAAAGGTGCCTGGAGGGGCAGAAGGTAGGAGTTAAGGGCCTTGCTCGAGGGTTTATTTGTCATATGCAAAAATCAACACAAGATCAAAAATGCAATGAAATGCTTAGGATGAGAAAAAACATCTAAACTCACCCAAACAACAACAACAACAACAAACAAAAAAACAGCAACAAATATCAAAGCATGCAGCAAAAATACACACAAAAAAGTGCCAAACGTGAAAAATAAATACATCTACAGTGTGGTTCTGTTAGCAATGAGGTTCTTTTCAGCCGAATGGTTCTGTTCTGTTAGCGGCATGGTCTTGTTAGCAGGTCTCGCTAGCAGCTTTATGATAATAACGACCGCAGCAACTGCCCTCCCAGACTGCCCTCCAGAACCGGGTCAGGCAGACAGAGAACATCCAGGGTTTTCCCCACATAACTGAAAGAGTCTGTAGAGTACAAATGAACACAGCAGTGTTAAATGAATCAGCAGCATAAAATGCAGCATGGATAGTCAGCAGCACATATCAACAATCAAGTGACATTACAGTGATTTTTCTCACAGTGATCATCCTGATTAGGGATTCATGAGTGTAACAGCTTCAGGGTAGAAGCTGTTCCTCAGTCTAGTGGGTCTACACTTAATGCTCCTTAACCACCTGCCTGATGGGAGCGAGGTAAAAAGTATGAGTGCTGGGTGAGTGGGGTCCTTCATGATGCAGGTGGCCCTCTTCTTGCATCTGGAGGTGTAGATGTCTGTGATGGGGAGGCTGACTCCAACAGTCTTATGTGCAGCCTTCACCACTCTCTGCAACACTTTACTTTCTGTAGCTGTGCAGCCTCCATGCCACACGTTGATGCTGGAGCACATGATGCTCTCCACTGCACACTTGTAGAAGGAAATGAGGACTGAGCTTGTCAGACCAGCTTGCCTCAGAAGCCTGAGTTTTTGAAATTCTGAGACTCTGTTCCATTATCACTTTTGTGATGTACACATTATTTGATTTGGTCCATGGAAATACTCAGCATTCAAGACTAATTGTAAAAATGAAAACAACAAATCATCACAACTGAAAACTGAAAGTTATGCACCATAACACGTTCCCTGAAGGAAGGGAACGAGGTGCAACACATTGACTATGGGAAATCAAAAAGGCGTTCAATACAAGATCAACTGGACTTTATTTGTAACAGAAGACGTTTCGCTTCTCATCCGAGGAAGCTTTATCAATTCAATTCAATTGATAAAGAACTGATTGACTTGAATTGATAAAGCTTCCTCGGATGAGAAGTGAAACGTCTTCTGTTACAAATAAAGTCCAGTTGATCTTGTATTGAACGCCTTTTTGATTTATCATGTCCTGGACGACTGAGAATCTTCACCAGCATATTAGATAGATAGATAGATAGATAGATAGATATATACTTTATTGTCCCCAAGGGGAAATTTGTCTTGGACATCGTACGCTAAACAACACTTCTACCAACAATACAGTCACATGAACACAATACAAATCCCATATTGACTATGGGAATTGCTCCGCCGCGCGGTTCACCTGAAGTAATACATTCAAGCCTTTATGGCAGGTAGGCGTCAGCGTCACGCCGTCACCACAGAGGCCCCGCCATCTTGGTATAAAGACGCGTGCGCCCATCTACATTTCTCCAATTGCACTTTACCGAGCTTGGGTATTGAAAGGGCAAACATGTGTTGCACCTCGTTCCCTTCCTTCAGGGAACATGAGTGATGGTGCATAACTTTCAGTTCCCTTGTCAGTCAGTCCACTCGGTGGAACACATTAACCGTGTTTCCATCCATTTTAATTGCGAAATTTGAGCTACCTCGCAAATATGTAAATACAAATTAATGCAGATCAGAAGTGTTTCCATCTACTGGCTTGAAGCGCTTCTTCCAAGCCGCACACAGCGTCATTACGTCAGACGTCAGCGTCATTACGTCAGACGTCAGCGTCATTACGTCAGACGTCAGCACTGCGCATGTCTACAGTAAACAGGAAGTAGCAGTTGAAAACAGAACCCGGCCACACATCTCATCAAAATGGAGAGAATATTTCAGGTACGTGTTGCTATCGGGCGAGTTGTATTTATTCTGTCATGCCAACTAGTTTTAGCGATGTTACATGTTGTCCGGAGCGGAAACAGCTGATCAGTCACGTGACGTGAATGTTCGCTACGGCAGCACGAGTCGGCAAATGTGTTTCCATCTGTCATTTTGCGCAGCTGCTCATTTTCGCAGATCCCAAAAACCACCTCAAGCGAGCGTATAAACTTTTTAGCGTAATTCAGGAAGTAACCTCGCAATTTGCCGTTTCCATTAAGCTTTTCTGCTGCGCTATTTCAAATTGCGCAGCTAGAAACCTTGATGGAAACACGGCTATTGACTATGGGAACGTAATTCATTCACGCCCTGAAAATGCTCTGGAAAAATGTATCCATTCATCCATCCATTGTCTTCCGCTTATCCGGGGTCGGGTCGCGGGGGTAGCAGCCTAATGCCTCTTTTCCACCGCTCGGCTCGGCTCGGGTTGGATCGGCTCAGGTCGGCTCAGTTCGGGTCGGGTCACATCTATGTTCTGTTTCCACAGCTTTTTTGTACCCCTTCTGTGGGCGGGGTCCAGAATCCTACTCGTCTTACCACATGGTGGCAGTAGTGTTCCCTCAAGCTATTTACTACAGTACTAGCCACCACTAGAAGAAGAACACAATAAAGGCTTTGACAGAATGTTGTGAAAGAGATGTCATGCTATAATGAGTACCTCATGAGCTGTAATCTTTAAACCCAATTCATAATCCTACCTTGTTGCCTTCTTTAAACCCATGTATTTTCCAATTTAGTATTTTTAGAATAAAGATGTATTAAAGCATATTTTATTATTTAGTTATGCACAAGGTGCTTGATAAAGTTGCAAAACCATATTTATCTGAGCTGCTTCAACCTTCCTGCCCTCCCCGATCTCAGATCAGCTGAGCAGTTGCTGCTGACAGTCCTCAAAACTTTTTAAATCTTATTTAAAAACACACATTTATTCCTTGGCTTTTAATACGTGATCTTATCTTTTATGGCATGTTAACACACCTGCAGTAAGACTGGTATATGTATTTATTTTTGTATGCTTTTTATAGTTTTTAATTAACTTGTCTTTTATGTTATTGTACAGCACTTTGGTTGACCTTGTGGTTTTTAAAATGTGCTTTATAAATAAAGTTGATTTAAAACATCACACTGTGATCTTTGAAACTGCCAGTGTCTCCCTGGCAAAGTTGCTGCTGGGTGGTAGATGGTAGATGGATGGTCTGTGAATTCTTTAACTTTAAACTGTCCAAAGGACTTTGGCCACTTTTAATTTTTGACTTTTTTTGTATGACTTCATCCTAGAACCAAATAATTTATAACGTAATAACGGTTGAGCAGATTCTAATAATCTTTATCTTATGATTCTTTAAAGGTCAAATGCAAATGGAAAGTTCTCTTAACTTCCAGTATGGATTTAAACACAATACACACTTCACATTGTAAAATAAGTTTAGGAAATTGAATGTTGAATGGGTTCTGTTTCTGTTGGTACGAGACCAACACCATTTATGGTGGAGGTGGCGTGCTGCTGACCTCAACTCGGGATGTTGTGAGTCGGTGGGCGGAATACTTCGAAGACCTCCTCAATCCTACTGGCACGTCTTCCACTGAGGAAGCAGAGCCTGGGGACTTTGGGTCGGGTTCTCCGATCTCTGGTGCTGAGGTCGCCGAGGTGGTTAAAAAGCTCCGCGGTGGCAAGGCTCCGGGGGTGGATGAGATTCGCCCGGAGTTCCTTAGGGCTCTGGATGTTGTAGGGTTGTGTTGGCTTACGCGACTCTGCAATATCGCGTGGACATCGGGGGCAGTTCCCTTGGATTGGCAGACTGGGGTGGTGGTTCCCCTATTTAAAAAGGGGGACCGTAGGGTGTGTTCCAACTATAGGGGGATCACACTCTTAAGCCTCCCTGGTAAGGTCTATTCAGGGGTTCTGGAGAGGAGGGTCCGTCGGATAGTCGAACCTCGGATTCAGGAGGAGCAGTGTGGTTTTCGTCCTGGTCGTGGAACACTGGACCAGCTCTACACCCTCAGCAGGGTCCTGGAGGGTGCGTGGGAGTTTGCCCAACCAGTTTACATGTGTTTTGTGGACTTGGAGAAGGCATTCGACCGCGTCCCTCGGGGGGTTCTGTGGGGGGTACTCCGGGAGTATGGGGTACCAGGCCCTTTGATAAGGGCTGTTAGGTCCCTGTACGACCGGTGTCAGAGCTTGGTCCGCATTGCCGGCAGTAAGTCAGGCTCGTTTCCGGTGAGAGTTGGACTCCGCCAAGGTTGCCCTTTGTCACCGATTCTGTTCATAACTTTTATGGACAGAATTTCTAGGCGCAGCCAAGGTGTTGAGAGGTTCCGTTTTGGTGACCTTAGAATCGCTTCTCTGTTTTTTGCAGATGATGTGGTCCTACTGGCTTCATCAGTTCGTGATTTACAACTTTCACTGGAGCGGTTTGCAGCCGAGTGTGATGCGGCCGGGATGAGGATCAGTTCCTCCAAATCCGAGGCCATGGTCTTGAGCCGGAAAAGGGTAGCATGCCCTCTCCGGGTCGGGGAGGAGGTCCTGCCCCAAGTGGAGGAGTTTAAGTATCTCGGGATCTTGTTCACGAATGAGGGAAAACTGGAGCGTGAGATCGATAGGCGGATAGGTGCAGCGTCCGCAGTGAAGCGGGCGCTGTACCGGTCTGTCGTGGTGAAGAGAGAGCTGAGTCAAAAGGCAAAGCTCTCAATTTACCGATCGATCTACGTTCCCACCCTCATCTATGGTCATGAGCTTTGGGTTATGACCGAAAGAACAAGATCTCGGATACAAGCGGCTGAAATGAGTTTTCTCCGCAGGGTGGCTGGACTCTCCCTTAGAGATAGGGTGAGAAGCTCAGTCATCCGGGAGGGACTCGGAGTAGAGCCGCTGCTTCTCCACATCGAGAGGAGCCAGTTGAGGTGGCTCGGGCATCTGGTTAGGATGCCTCCTGGACGCCTCCCTGGTGAGGTGTTCCGGGCACGTCCCACCGGGAGGAGACCCAGAGGAAGACCCAGGACGCGCTGGAGGGACTATGTTTCTCGGCTGGCCTGGGAACGCCTTGGGATTCCCCCGGAGGAACTGCTCCAAGTGGCTGGGGAGAGGGAAGTCTGGGCCTCCCTACTTAGGCTGCTACCCCCGCGACCCGACCCCGGATAAGCGGAAGAAAATGGATGGATGGATGGATGGGAAATTGAATGTTCGAGGACACCACTTAAGAAAATATAACGTTTAATAGGAAAAGTTTGAAGTGACAAACAGAAGTAACAAATTTCCATCTGGTGTCTCACGTCTTCCTCCAGAAGATGACACAGGTTGTTGAATTCTGGCGATTTTCTTCTGTTGACTGTAAAAGAAAAATGTGATTAATTTAGTCCAGAAACTGTTTTTTTTTTTTTAAACAACACAGTGTGATCACAACATGTTCATATACTGTCTGTATCCTGTTGGAGTTATTTGAAATAAAATTCGAATTTTTATAGACATAAATGTGTCAAGCTACGTCCATTAATTTTCTCCCTTCTACTTTGTGTCACATACTATCAATTCTATCAAAAACCACATAGCTGATATTTTTCAAAAAAATCTAGTGTGATCACAACATGTTCATATACTGTCTGTATCCTGTTGGAGTTATTTGAAATAAAATTCAATGTGTTATAGACATAAATGTGTCAAGCTACCTCCATTAATTTTCTCACTTGTACTTTGTATCACATATTATCAATTCTATCAAAAACCACATAGCTGATATTTTTCAAAAAAATCTAGTGTGATCACAACATGTTCATATACTGTCTGTATCCTGTTGGAGTTATTTGAAATAAAATTCAATGTGTTATAGACATAAATGTGTCAAGCTACCTCCATTAATTTTCTCACTTGTACTTTGTATCACATATTATCAATTCTATCAAAAACCACATAGCTGATATTTTTCAAAAAAATCTAGTGTGATCACAACATGTTCATATACTGTCTGTATCCTGTTGGAGTTATTTGAAATAAAATTCAATGTGTTATAGACATAAATGTGTCAAGCTACCTCCATTAATTTTCTCACTTGTACTTTGTATCACATATTATCAATTCTATCAAAAACCACATAGCTGATATTTTTCAAAAAAATCTAGTGTGATCACAACATGTTCATATACTGTCTGTATCCTGTTGGAGTTATTTGAAATAAAATTCAATTTTTATAGACATAAATGTGTCAAGCTACGTCCATTAATTTTCTCCCTTCTACTTTGTGTCACATATTATCAATTCTATCAAAAACCACATAGCTGATATTTTTCAAAAAAATCTAGTGTGATCACAACATATTCATATACTAAATGTATCCTGTTGGAGTTATTTGAAATAAAATTCGAATTTTTATAATTTATTTTCGTTGTGCAAGCACAGGTTTTGGAAACAGTCAAAGCGAAACTACTTTAAATGCAGCATATTTGACCACTACGTGACAATAAGCGTGGTTAAGCTCAGGAGCCCTCGTACTATAAAGTCAGCTATGAAATATATTTTATATCTGTTCATTGAGCTACATTTAAAGACATAAAGCCGCCCGCGCGCGACGCGTTGCTCGTGGCGAAACTACTTTTTAAAATCCTGCAGTTTTGAGCAGTACGTGATTTTATTAAGGACACGTTCAGCTGAAGACCCATCTTTGCTATAAATTTAAAAAATAACAATTGTTTTTACCGTGTTATTCATGTAAAAGTCCTGCCGTGATAGCTTCCCTCGCTTCCGTGAAAACTGCTCGAGTCTCCTCCTTCCCACTTCCGGAGCGGGTGAGCTCGCTTCAGTACACCTCTGAAACCAGCCCGAAAATCTCAAGAAATCTCGCGCGGCTTAGCACGGAATATCCGGTGGAAAAGGATGAAAGGGGGTCTCTGCGACGCACATATGACGTAACATCCGACCCGAGCCGACCGGTGGAAAAGGGCCATAAGATTCTCACTTAATTGCTTGCTTCTTCTCAGTTTCATTTCCTCTCTGTCTTGTTTCATACTGTCCTTCACAGATATTTTACCAAGAGTGAAATGTACTCACCTTTCATCCCTCAAGTGTTCATCACCATTTTTAACCTACAATCCCCCAAAACAGAACATTATAACATAAGTAAGAACATGAACGGAGAAGTGAAAATTTTGATTGATAAAGAAAGACCCAAAAGCATTAAATCTGTTTTTGCAAAGATAACTGAAAAGAAACTCTTGACACAATAGATTGTCATGGGTAGTGTTTTAAACTGTCTGCTCTTAAATAGTGGGGAAGTCCACCTGGTGCAAAGCATAGATTCTTGATTCTTATGTATTCCATACCATTAAAACAAGCAATGCACCATGTGCACTTGTTGCTGAGGGAATTATTTTAGCTTCTGAGATCAGTGTATCTAGATTGAAAGAGTCAGGGATTGCAAGTAAACCTTATTTTATTTGGTGCAAGATAGTCAAGTCGGTAGGAGTTAAACTGTGGAGAAGAACAGAGTTAAGTGTTTCTTTGTTGTTGTTTTTTTGCTTGTCTGACGAAGCAGAGTGCTGGATCCTGGCGAGTGCAAGCAATTTTATCCACTGCCATGTGCAATAGTGGAGCCAGGCGATGGCCAAAGCTGGCCTTGTCAACCATGAATCGTTCTTCAAACCATTTGTGGACACTATAATTTTAGGCTATATATTAGGCATGTAACAGTACAAGTGGGTGTACCGAACCGTTTCGGTACACCACGTTCGGTTCGGTCCACCTGCGTACCGTTTTGGTTATTTTTTCACTCAAACTATTATTAACAGGGGAACATATGCACCGCGGAACAACATTTCCTGGGCGTGTTTCAGCACGGAGCTATTATCGCACGGCACGCGCAGCTTTTAGCCGTTAGCATCTCGTGCGGTCTCCTGTTTGTGAACGTTATAGCTTTCTTGTTAAAAGACGAGCGCACATTCAAAGCTGTGTGGACTTTGTTTCATGAAGACTCTGCAGCAGCAACACGTCTAACGTGAACGTGCTGGAAACTATGTCATCAGAACGTGAACGAAGAAACAGCAGCTGTATTAAAACTACTTCATCAGGTAATCAGAGCGGTCCAGAGCAAACACAAGCTGTATGAGTTTTTAAATCTCAAAATCTAAGTCTGAACGTTGTTATATGCGCAGGCTTTAAAGTTTCTGAGCGTCGCTATGAGACATTCATCACGTCAACACTTCAAAAAGTTCAGCTCTTTATGAAAAAACTAACTGATGTTGTCAACAAGCCCTGGACCAGATTAAAGCCCTGCCATGATGATGAAGAGTGAGCGATTCAACCGTTCAAGAGGTATTGTTCTTTTATTATTATTATCTAAATAATCTTTTTTATTTAAATCATAATCTTATTAACTTATTTTTTTTTTACCTCTTTTGTTTTTTATTTCCAGTCTGTGACAGAGGTAGCTGCTCTCTCTTCCACTTCAGGGAAATCCACCTGCAGCTAAGAAGTGTGTGATGACTGAACTGAACTCTGAACTTTTCCAGGACCTGTCCCACCAAGAAGAGGTTGTGAGTACAGTAATGAGGACAAATACAGCCACACTGCTGCTACTGGACAAAAACTTGATTAGTTAGATTGTAAACAGTCTGTTGCTGCTTATTGTTCTGGTTCTGACTGTTATTGTATTTATTAAGATTTTTATTATTGTTCATATAGTTTATTTATTGTAGAGTGCTGTTTATTTAAAATATCATCCAAATGGGTCACTTTTACTACAATACAATACAAACACATTTTTGGCATATTTTCAAAATAAACATTTTGTAAGTCTTTACTTTGTCTTTTTTTTTTTTTGGTACCGAAAATTAACCGAAGGTTTTTATATACAGTAATTATATGGCGGTGGTCATTTTGGATTTTGATGTGGCAGCCCAGATTTCTAAAGGAAACTTTCTTAGGCCAAGATTCAGCCACATACCAAAATGGAAGTTGGCACGTTGCTTATTTTTGGCCCAAAAATGTGAGGAAACTATACTTAAAACAATATAAAAATGGAAATTATAGTTTTCTCAAATGATTGGGGATGGTTGGTTGTATGGTGGATGATATCTTGGATTTTGACATGGCAACCCAGTTTTCAAAAGGAAAACTTTCATACGTCTAGATGCAGCCACACACTGAGATGAACATTTGTACCTCACTTATTTTTCAAGTTATTATGCTCACAATGTGCACAGATGGATGGAGGGACAGACAATATGTATTTCCAATTCCCCTTCATCGCTCTGCAGCGGGGTCAACAATCTAGCAAAGTGACTGGAGAAATCTTGATTTCTTGTTATCTTTTTGTGGACAGCAGGGATTTCTCCCACCCCTCCTGTAGAACTTCAAATGTTCTCTGTTTCAGCAGTAGTCACAAAACCTGAAAGTTATGCACCATAACTCATGTTCCCTGAAGGAAGGGAACGAGGTGCAACATATGACTATGGGAATTGCGCCGCTGCTCGATTCACCTGAAGTAATACATTCACGCTTTGAAAAGGCAGGTGGGCGTCAGCGTCATCAAAGAGAACCCACCCTCTTTGTATAAAAGAGGCTGACGCCCCACCTTCATCCTCCAAGTGCACTTCACCGAGCTTGGGCATTGAAAGGGCAAACATATGTTGCACCTCGTTCCCTTCCTTCAGGGAACGTGAGTTATGGTGCATAACTTTCAGTTCCCTTTTCAGTCAAGTTCACTCAGTGCAACATATGACTATGGGAACGTATTTCATTCACGCCCTGAAAATGCTCTGGAAATGCATGCTTGTGAGAACTTATGCCTTTATACTGCAGGCGTTTTAGCTGTGCTCTAATCTGTGGTAGAGAAGACAGCCTGAGTGACATCACATGCTGTGACATCCAAACTGTAGTGTTTTGCAAACGTGTTTGAAGACGCCCAGTTGGCAGCAGCACATATGTCTGCCACTGGCACACCCTTGAAAAGGGCCCATGAGGCAGCCAGGCCTCGAGTGGAATGAGCATGTACCCCAGAGGGCACCTGCTGATCTTTGCTGCTGTATGCCCTTTTTATGGCCTCAGTCACCTAGTGTGAGAGGCGCTGTTTTGACCGCGTCATGGAACAAGGGCTGTTTTGTAATCAGCCCCTTATTGTAAAAGTGTTTCATGGACAAAAACACAGCTTTCAGTTCCAGGAAGTTGATATGGAGCCTTGTCTCCTGCTGTTTCCAGACACCTCGGGCATGCTGGTTTCTGCAGAAAGCTCCCCAACCTGTCTTTGAAGCATCTGTGGTGATCAATACTCGAGACAGTACTCGTCCCAGCGGGACGCCTGTCCTCAATCCTGAAGGGGCCCTCCAGGGTTCCAGAGCCTTCATGCACTGTGAGCTGATCAGTATCCCCCATGCCCTCCTAGGGGAGGCAGGATCCATTTGTTTGTTTAGCCATATCTGCAGAGAGCACATTTTTAATAAGAACTGAGGCATGCAGACAATGGCTGCTGCCAGGAGGCCGAGGAGACGCTGGCACAGTTTGAGGGACATTCTTTGGCCCAGCTGAAAACGTGCCAGGCAGAGGTGGATGGATGAAATCCGAGCCTCTGAGAGTCATGCTCTGTACAGAATGGAGTTGACCTGTACACCTAAAAATATGGTAATCTGGGATGGTATCAGATTGCTCTTCTGGCAGGTTTATCACGAAACCCAGAGCCTCCAGGTGAGTCATCACCATCTGTGAGTGCTGTTGCGCCTGGTCTCTGTCATGCCCGATGATCAACAGATCATTAGATAATTTAGAACTCTGACCCCTTGACCCCTCAGTGGGGGGTCAAGGCTGCATCCAGACATTTCGTAAATGATAT
>JBBPBX010038104.1:19572-30569 GCA_038048925.1 Garcialebias charrua
TAAGACATTTGAGATAAAATTCAAGTTTTTATAATTTATTTTAGTAGCGCAAGCAACCAATTTGGAAGAAGTCAAACCGAAACAATTTATAATCCAGCAGATTTGACCATTTCGTGAAACGGTTAAGCTCAGGAACCCTTGTGCTATAAAGTCAGCTAAGAAATATATTTTTTCTCGCAAAGAAATAATTGTTTTTACCGTGTTTTCTTGTGAAGTCCTTCGTACTCGCTCGCTTCTGTAGCTGCCATTTTAAGCAGGGCGAATGAGGCGCTGACGCGTCGTGTAGCGGTGACGCATAATAGATGCGCGTTATACAGGGGCAGAGTGGGACAACTTTTCAGCCCGGGAGTTTAATGGACAAGAGTGGCCCATTTTTTTTTTCACATTTTAAAAATATTAGGCAAAAATGTATAATATACTGTAATATTTTTTTATTGCAATACAATCAACAAATTTTTTTTAGTTGTAATTTTTTTGTTACATTTTGTTGCAATTCAGCAAATTAGTAGAGCAAGCGACCAATTTGGAAGAAGTCAAACCGAAACAATTTATAATCCAGCAGTTTTGTGCTATATATAGATCACAAGGAAATGGCTTGTCTCCTGTGTGGACTCTCATGTGTCTGTTAAAACTTGCCTTATAACTAAATCTATGTCCACAAAGTTCACATGGAGATCGCTTGTCTCCTGTGTGGACTCTCATGTGTGAGTTTAAACTTGCCTTGTGACTAAAGCTATGTCCACAAAGATCACAAGGAAACGGCTTGTCTCCTGTGTGGATTCTCATGTGTGAGTTTAAACTTGCCTTGTGACTAAAGCTATGTCCACAAAGATCACAAGGAAACGGCTTGTCTCCTGTGTGCTGGTGAAGATTCTCAGTCGTCCAGGACATGATGAAATCAAAAAAGGCGTTCAATACAGGATCAACTGGACTTTATTTGTTGCAGAAAACGTTTCGACTTCTGTCCAGAAGTCTTTTTCAATTCTGAATGGAAGCTGTGAGAACGAGAAGTTTTATACAGGCTTACAAGTCACGCACCAACATATGAAATTGGAAACTGAAATAACACCACAAATTAACTAACATGCCCATTCTATTTAAATTGACAAAACGACACATCCCAGCTTAACAAAAGGGGGTTTGTAACACATACATGTAAATTGAAAGATCACACCTAACAGTAGGAGGTTCCCTTGAGGTCTCTGTTAGAAGACACAAAACTGTATGTAAATTGACAAACAACACCTCCCAAACAACAACAGAGGCTACTCAGAGAACTTTGTTAGTCTAATTTACAGACAAGGCATCCCTGCTCCCATCCGGTGTAAAACGTTTCGGAATCAAATCCAAAACTGAGTTATAGGTCTTAGACAGTTGAAATCTCAGACCTCCTCCTCTGTTAAGAGAAGGTTTTTCTCTCTTAACATACACAGCTTCCTTTACCCCCCTCTCAAACCATCTGTGTTCTCGGTCCAAAATTTGAACATTCTGGTCCTCAAAGGAGTGTCCCTTGTCCGTGAGGTGGAGGTGAACGGCAGAGTTTTGTCCAGAGGAGGTTGCTCTCCTATGTTGAGACATTCTTTTGTGGATAGGTTGTTTCGTTTCTCCGATGTAACGGTCTGAGCAGACCTTGCTGCACTGGACTGCGTACACCACACCACTCTGTTTGTGTGTGGGGGTTCTGTCCTTCGGATGCACCAGCCTCTGTCTGAGAGTCCGGCTGGGTTTGAAGTGTACTGGGATGTTGTGTTTGTTGAAAATCCTTCTGAAATTCTCTGAGACTCCAGCAACATAAGGAATGACAATGTTTTTCCGTCTGTTAGACTTTTTCTGTTCATTATTGTGTTTAACAGATTTCCTTGCTGACTTGACAAACGCCCAGTTGGGATATCCACATGATTGCAGAGATTTTTTGATGTGTTTCTGTTCCTTTTCCTTCCCTTCTGTCCTTGTGGGGATGTGTTCTGCTCGATGCTGTAAAGTTCTGATGACAGAGAGTTTGTGCTCCAGTGGATGGTGAGAGTCGAACAGGAGATATTGGTCTGTGTGGGTTGGTTTTCTGTAAACTTCAATGTTGAGACTGTCATCTCCCTCCATATGCACCAAACAGTCCAAAAAAGGCAGCTTATTGTCGTTAGCATCCTCTCTGGTGAACTTGATGTTGTTATCAACAGAGTTAATGTGTCTGGTGAACGCTTCCACCTCCCTGGCTTGGATTTTGACACAGGTATCATCCACGTATCTGAACCAATGGCTTGGAGTTGTCCCCTCATAGGAGTTTAGGGCTCTCTGTTCCACTTCCTCCATGTAGAGGTTTGCAACAATGGGTGACACTGGAGATCCCATGGCACAGCCGTGCTTCTGTCTGTAAAAACTGTCATTGAACTTGAAATAAGTGGTGGAGAGGCAGAGATCCAGCAGGGTGCAGATGTGGTCTGGGGTTAAGTTGGTCCTTTTGTCCAAATCCTTGTCCTGTAGAAGTCTTTTTTTGACAGTTTCTATTGCTTCAGAAATGGGTATGCATGTGAACAGGGAAGTCACATCATACGATACAAGAGTTTCTCCCGGGGTCAGCTTCAAATGTTGAACTTTGTTGGTGAAATCAATGGAGTTTTTAATATGATGAGGTGTGTTTCCAACCAGAGGAGCTAAAATACCAGCCAGATGTTTAGCAACATTGTATGTCACTGAGTTCATGCTGCTCACGATGGGTCTGAGAGGTGTACCTTCTTTGTGTATTTTTGGAAGTCCATACAGACAAGGAGTGGCCTCCCCCGGGTACAGTCTATAATACAATGATCGATTGATTGTTTTCTCCTTTTCGAGTTTTTGTAGACAATCAATGACTTTCTTTTTAAAGGTGTTAGTCGGGTCCCTCCTGTGTGGACTCTCATGTGTGAGTTTAAACTTCCCTTCTGACTAAATCTTTGTACACATAGATCACAAGGAAAATGGCTTGTCTCCTGTGTGGACTCTCATGTGTTTGTTTAAATGGTACTTCCGACTAAATCTTTGTCCACAAATTTCACATGGAAAGGGCTTGTCTCCTGTGTGGACTCTTATGTGTGAGTTTAAATATGTCTTATGACTAAATCTTTGTCCACAAAGTTCACAAGGAAACGGCTTGTCTCCTGTGTGGACTCTCATGTGTGAGTTTAAACTTCCCTTCTGACTAAATCTTTGTCCACATAGATCACAAGGAAATGGCTTGTCTCCTGAGTGGACTCTCATGTGTTCGTTTAAATATTCCTTCCGACTAAATCTCTGTCCACAAAGTTCACACGGAAACGGCTTGTCTCCTGTGTGGACTCTCATGTGTCGGTTTAATTGTGTCTTCTGACTAAATCTTTGTCCACAAAGTTCACATGGAGATGGCTTGTCTCCTGTGTGGACTCTCATGTGTATGTTTAAAGCATCCTTCCGACTAAATCTTTGTCCACAAAGTTCACAAGGAAAGGGCTTGTCTCCAGTGTGGACTCTCATGTGTGAGTTTAAATGTGTCTTATGATTAAATCTTTGTCCACAAAGTTCACAAGGAAATGGCTTGTCTCCTGTGTGGACTCTCATGTGTGAGTTTAAACTTGCCTTTTGACTAAATCTATGTCCACAAAGATCACAAGGAAATGGCTTGTCTCCTGTGTGGACTCTCATGTGCTTGTTTAAATCTGGTTTATGACTAAATCTATGTCCACAAAGATCACAAGGAAATGGCTTGTCTCCTGTGTGGACTCTCATGTGTGAGTTTAAACTTGCTTTCTGACTAAATCTTTGTCCACAAAGATCACAAGGAAATGGCTTGTCTCCTGTGTGGATTCTCATGTGTGAGTTTAAACTTGTCTTGTGACTAAATCTTTGTCCACAAAGTTCACATGGAAATGGCTTGTCTCCTGTGTGGACTCTCATGTGTATGTTTAAACTTGTCTTCTGACTAAATCTCTGTCCACAAAGTTCACATGGAAATGGCTTGTCTCCTGTGTGGACTCTCATGTGTCTGTTTAATTGTGTCTTCTGACTAAATCTTTGTCCACAAACTTCACATGGAAATGGTTTGTCTCCTGTGTGGACTCTCATGTGTGACTTTAAACTTGCCTTATGACTAAATCTATGTCCACAAAGATTACAAGGAAATGGCTTGTCTCCTGTATGGACTCTTTTGTGTGAGTTTAAACTTGCCTTATGACTAAATCTATGTCCACAAAGATCACAAGGAAATGGCTTGTCTCCTGTGTGGACTCTCATGTGCGAGTTTAAACTTGCCTTCTGACTAAATCTTTGTCCACAAAGATCACAAGGAAATGGCTTGTCTCCTGTGTGGACTCTCATGTGTGAGTTTAAATGGTCCTTCTGACTAAATCTCTGTCCACAAAGTTCACAAGGAAACGGCTTGTCTCCTGTGTGGACTCTCATGTGTGTGTTTAAATGTGATTTGGAACTAAATCTTTTACCACAGTCATCACAGCTTATTGATTTTGGTCTTGCCTGGACTTTCCTGGATGACTCTACATTTGTCTTCTCTCCAACACATTTCTTATTAAGCAGACAGCTTGAAGACTTCACTCCTGAATGACTTGTCATGTGTCTTTGAAGAGTCCGGTTACTGACATACTGCTTACCACACTCAGAGCAGCTCAAAGATTTGTTGACAGTTTTTACTTCTGATTCAGGAGCCCTGCTCTCCTTCCACTCTTTCATACTGTCTTCAAGTTCTGATTCAGAGTCTGATGAGTTCTTTAGCAGAGAGTCAGGATTGGTCATTTCACCATCCTCTTCAGCGTCCTCGATAACGTCAGTCTTTGAAGAGCTGGAACGGTCTTTGTGAATTTTTAAATCTGGGTACCTGGTAAGTTGTTTATTTTAATCCTCCTCACTCTAAAGAAACTGTAGTGACCTAAAATCTGTTATCGGTCTCCTCCATATTAAGTTGGTTTCCCACCAAACTGGTCTAAGGGTCTTTTCTTCCACTTTATGATAAGAGGCTCTGGGTCCTGCTGGTCAACATCAGGCCTTCAGTCTTGAGGAGTTTCTTCTTCTTAATCAGCTCCAAACAGAGGCAGGAACCACTGAAACACATGAACATTAAGGTCAATGTTATACACACACACCACACACACACACACACACACACACACACACACACACACACACACACACACACACACACACACACACACACACACACACAATTTTACCTTCACAATCACCATCTTCTAGGGATGTAATGGTACACTAAAATCACATTTCGGTTTGGTTCAGTTTGAAGGAGGGATTGGTTCGGTTAATTTTCGGTACAAAAAAAAGACTTACAAAATGTTTATTTTGAAAATATGCCAAGTAAACAATACGTTTGCATAAAAATAAATAAAAGCGACCCATTTGGGTGATATTTTAAATAAACGGCATTCTTTACTATAAATAAACTATACTAACAATAATAAAAATCTTAATAAATACAATAACAGATTTTTTGCAGATGATGTGGTCCTACTGGCTTCATCAGTTCGTGATTTACAACTTTCACTGGAGCGGTTTGCAGCCGAGTGTGATGCGGCCGGGATGAGGATCAGTTCCTCCAAATCCGAGGCCATGGTCTTGAGCCGGAAAAGGGTAGCATGCCCTCTCCGGGTCGGGGAGGAGGTCCTGCCCCAAGTGGAGGAGTTTAAGTATCTCGGGATCTTGTTCACGAATGAGGGAAAACTGGAGCGTGAGATCGATAGGCGGATAGGTGCAGCGTCCGCAGTGAAGCGGGCGCTGTACCGGTCTGTCGTGGTGAAGAGAGAGCTGAGTCAAAAGGCAAAGCTCTCAATTTACCGATCGATCTACGTTCCCACCCTCATCTATGGTCATGAGCTTTGGGTTATGACCGAAAGAACAAGATCTCGGATACAAGCGGCTGAAATGAGTTTTCTCCGCAGGGTGGCTGGACTCTCCCTTAGAGATAGGGTGAGAAGCTCAGTCATCCGGGAGGGACTCGGAGTAGAGCCGCTGCTTCTCCACATCGAGAGGAGCCAGTTGAGGTGGCTCGGGCATCTGGTTAGGATGCCTCCTGGACGCCTCCCTGGTGAGGTGTTCCGGGCATGTCCCACCGGGAGGAGACCCAGAGGAAGACCCAGGACGCGCTGGAGGGACTATGTTTCTCGGCTGGCCTGGGAACGCCTTGGGATTCCCCCGGAGGAGCTGCTCCAAGTGGCTGGGGAGAGGGAAGTCTGGGCCTCCCTACTTAGGCTGCTACCCCCGCGACCCGACCCCGGATAAGCGGAAGAAGATGGATGGATGGATGGATGGATACAATAACAGCCAGAACCAGAACAATAAGCAGCAACAGACTGTTTACAATCTAACTAATCAAGTTTGAAGTTTTTGTCAAAAAATACCAACTTGTCCACATTTTCTGCTAAAAACACAGATCTAGTTGCGGTGGAGAAAATCATCTCAAAAACAACAACTAGTAGCAGTGTGGCTGTATTTGTCCTCATTACTCACAACTTCTTCTTGGGCTTGCTCCCTCAGGTGGGACAGGTCCCTGGAAAAGTTCAGAGTTCAGTCATCACAGGCTTCTTAGCTGCAGGTGATCTCTGGTGGATTTCCCTGAAGAGGAAGAAGACGGCTGCTATCTCTGTCCCAGACTGGAAATGAAACACAAAGAGGTAAAAAAAACAACAACGAGTTAATAAGATTATAATTTTAAATTAAAAAGGTTAATTAGATAATAATAATAATAATTATTATTATTATAATAAAAGAACAATACCTCTTCTTCAAAAAAGCGTTCAATACAGAAACAACTGGACTTTATTTGTAATAGAAGACGTTTCGCTCTTCATCCGAGGAGCTTTCTCAATTCAAAGACCAGAGTGTGGGAGTAAGGTTTTAAAGGCTGAGATAAGATACACACATACCTATGTAGATTGACAAATCACACCTCACACCTTCACAGTAGGGGTTTCCTAAGGTCTTTGTTAGTCTAATTCACAGACGAGGCTCCTCTGTTCCCATCAGGTGTGAAAATTGTCCGGGAATCAGTCCTAAAGCTGCATTAGTGTACATGTTTTTGAAAGTTGGAATCTGATTCCTCCTCCTCTGTTAAGAGAAGGCTTCTCCCTCTTAATATACCATATTTTCCACCGTACACGTCGCACCGCCGTATACGTCGCATCTATTATGCGTCACCGCTGACGCGCCGCGTATGTTACACGTCTCCGCCGACAACCCGGAAATGTGGGCTGGTGTTTTGCCAAAAATGGATTGGCTGCCAAATGGCCACAGGAGCTTGCACGGAAGGACTATAACAAGATTGACACTTAAAAACAATTGTTTGTTTGCTGAAAATTATAGCAAAGATGTGTCTGAGCTGAACTTTTACTTAATAAATGTATGTAATGGTCAAATCAGCTGAATAAAAAAATATAGTTTTGTTACGTTGGTGCTGCGAAGTGTGCACGCGCAACGAGTGGAAATGCTGCATTTCTTTAGAATTTAACAAGAAAAACACCTAAAAATATATATTTGTTTGCTGACATTATAGTAAAGATGTGTCTAAGCTGAACTTTTCCTTAATAAATGAACGTAATGGTCAAATCAGCTGAATTTAAAAAAGAGTTTCGCTGTCTCAAGCGTGCACCCGCAGCAAGTGGAAACGGCGCATTTCTTTAAAGTTTAACAAGATAAACACCTAAAAAATATATATTTGTTTGCTGACATTATAGTAAAGGTGTATCTGAACCGAACTTTTCTTAATAAATGCACTTTGACGGTTAAAACGTGGCAAAATTAAGCCGACAAAATAAAGTGGCTTTAAATTTACTACACGCTCACCCGCCCATAATGATGACAGTGTAGTGGGCATGACGAGGCCCGCTATGATAAGAAATTACACCTTCGTCTTTCTTTTGAACTGTTCCAGTGATGATCTTTACTGACCTCTCAGTAAACAAGACATTTACTACAAATGATTCCATTAGTTGTAATCTGAGAACATAATCACCAAAAAAGACTATTGGCTTCTTTAATTGTATTCTAATGTAATCAAAAGAATAACATTTTGTCATTCTCATGATATGTGCTATTATGCTGTTATTCTTTAATGTAGCCTGGCCCTCGCCATTCCTACGCAGATCCGCTCAATTCTATTTTCCCTTAACTGCTGGGTCTGGGACTTCTCCCATAGACAACAATTTCTCCGGCTGATTTTTGACCGGACCAATCAGAGAACAGAAGGGGCGGAGTTTTTGGCCCCTAACCCACGCCCCCACCTGTCTCAGCAAGCAGCCGCATGTTCTCATTCAAAGCGATGCAAAGCGATGCAGGACTGTTTTATATGTGACACAAATGTATTAATTTCCCCTTCTTAATCCCTTATCTGGAGTTTTCTTTTGTTTTTTTGCCAAAAGTCAAGTGATCGCTCCCTCCTCCTCCTCCTCCTCTCTCTCCGCTGAGTGCAAAGAATAAGGAAATGACTGAGGCTGTCACGAGAGAATTAAACTAGGGTTTAACGTTGTTGCCTGAGTCCCTGCATATTTTCTGGTCTTCTGGTGTGCTGGACCAGCGCTACATGGTTTTATTTTATTTTATTAGAACGTTTTATTAACATATAAACACAGAATATGCAGCGGCACCCAGAGAAAATGCAGCAGGGGGCGGAGCTGATGTCAAGTTCGGCAGAGCACAGAGGGGGAGGGAGCAGAATGCTTTCCCTGTTCAAAAATTTTCGAAGATCCAATGGTTTTGTTCCTCAGGCAGAAGCCACGCCTCCAGCAAGAATCGTTTCTCTATGGAGAAAGTCCAGACCCTAGTACGAAGCGAAGTGAAGGACAAGGGTCTGGTTTTAACCAGGCTATCTTTAATGTGAAGCATTACTGTGTTACTTGACCAAATGAAAGTGTCTAATAAGTGTAAAGTTGAATAATGTGTCAGAATGACTTGTTCAGTTTTGTTTAGAAATTGGAAAAACAGTTTGATCAGATATTCACTTCACTGGAGACTATTTGTCTGTCTTTTCCTAAACATTTCTCTCTGCTTCTGGTTTTAACCTTGAATCTTGATAACAGCAAGTGAACTCCTTGACGTCTCTAAATCCCTTCGACTGGTGCATCTGAACCAATCGGAGAAGGACAGGTCACTGATCTCAGATCCTCTCCTAAAAGATCCAAGCTTTTGCTGGAACTCCAGTTTTTCTGTAAGGAAGAGGAGATGTGAACTCTCTCTTTTAGCTGTCTGACGTTTGGTCAAGAGCCAAAGTCCTTCGTTCTTCAGTAAGGACTAATGACATGCTGGTTATTAGTCCACTTCGAACCGAGCGTAAGCTCAGAACTTTGATTATTCCTTTCTGGAATAAGTTATCTTGAAACCAAACCATGATTGCCACGACTTCTGCCAACTAAAGCAAGTATCACCGACACTGAGAAGGTAAACACGTTTGGAGTCAAGCTTGGACTTGCGGGACCTATGACTCGTTACGTCCAAGGCTGATCACAGCTCTTTACCAGAACCGAGACGGACGTCTTAAGGTAAAGGAGCAATTGTTTGCTTACTGGAGGTGTGATGATATCTTAGCTGGACGCGTATGGAAGACTGTGATGGAGATGTTCAATATTTATCATCTAAAACTAATTACTCTGACCCAATAATTATAACCCAGCTCACTTATATCAAATATTCTCTGTTCCCTTTAAACACTTATATTTGATAGTACAAACATGTTGTTTGCTTTTGTCTTTGATACAGAAAAGACAGTCTTCTAGCCTTGACAATGTTTGGACTAGATGTACTTGTTTGATCAGAACCATGACTTGTTTGTTTTATCTGTAAGACGTCAGAGCTTGTCAAACTCCACCTGCTTCTTGTTTAAATAGCTTGTCATGTCCAGTACAATTCGGAATTGTGCTGAACAATGTATTTGAGACCAAACTAAGTTTCAAAAGACATTAAAAAGCCTTCCCCTTTGCAAAGTTGTTTGTCTGATTTAACACTGTTATCTTGTTTATCTTGTGTGGTTTTTATTAAGGTAACAGGGGTTTAAAATCCCCATCATTATGGTGCCGAAAACCCGTTTCTCCCCACACCTGCTCCTGATGACCTCTGAACGGAGCGCAGCTGCGAGGCACGGTAAATATGACAGAAAGTCCAGTGATTGGGTTTGTCTCTGACCGGCTTCCTCTGTCCATCTGGTGCGATCAGGGTCGGGTTGGCGGAGATTTCCAGACATCCGCACAGGTCAACAAGAAATGTGAGTGTTAAATAGTGTTTGTTGATATGTCGTTTTTAAAACAATTTGAGTACAGTAACAGGAACTAGTTCACCCTGAGCCGATGACTTGACATTTTAAGTGAGGTGCCTGTTTTTCAAGAACTAGTCGAATTTTTGCGCATTTCGTTAGTTGGCAGGACCAATCTTTTTCTATACAGGTGGTCCCCGACTTACGAGCAGGTTCCGTTCCTGCGAGGTGCTCGTAAGATGAAAATTCATATGTGAGAACGCGGAGCACGTGTTCTCGTACGTCCGGAACCTCATATGTTAGAGCTCGTGAGACCGGGAACACCTGTACTTAAGCGAGGGCGATCAAAGAAAAAATAAAAAAATTTAAAAAATAAATAAGCCGAGACCAGAAATGTGAGGCTGACCGCCAGACCTTACATTGGACTTAGCGTGTCCGGCCAGGCAAGAAGAGAAATTAAGACAAGAACGTTTATATTTATATATGACGCGTCATTCTGTTTTTGTTTAGTCCTTTTTTACGTGTATGTTTGTGTTTCTGGAGCCTTGCACCTCTGGTTTTTTTTCTTCCTCCCATTTTCCTCAGTGTGTGCATGTGTAGCTTGGCTCCTGTCTGTTATCTGTTTTCTGTGGGCCTATAAACAATATGTGGTTCTGCTCACGGCCTTGAAGTGCAGCTGCTGCAGCTTGGCAGAACCCCACCCCCCACCCCCCATCCTGCAACCCCACACCTCCACCTCCACCCCACCCCTCATCCCCCCTACCTCCCCCCTCCCCCCACCACCACT